>PVJX010032710.1:0-20239 GCA_004027295.1 Dolichotis patagonum
AATTAAAACCACACTGAGATTCCATCTCACTCCAGAAAGAATGGCCAAGATAGAAAACACTACCAACAACAAGTGTTGGAGAGGCTGTGGGGAAAAAGGAACTCTTCTGCACTGTTGGTCGGAGTGTAGACTGGTGCAACAACTGTGCAGGTCAGTCTGGAGATTCCTCAAAAAGCTGGGTATGGAAGTCCCATTTGACCCAGCTATTCCACTTCTAGGCATATTTCCAGAAGAACTGAAAACATCGTACCACAGCGATTTATGTGCACCCATGTTTATAGCAGCACAATTTGTAATAGCCAGATCTTGGAAACAACCTAAGTGCCCATCAACTGAGGAATGGATAAAAAAGTTGTGGCATTTTTATACAATGGAGTACTACTCAGCTATAAAGCATGATCACATCGAGATATTTATAAATAAATGGACACGACTTGAGACCATTCCCTTAAGTGAAATAAACCAAACTCACAAGGGTAAATACCATATAGCCTCCCTAATATGAGATTTGATAAGAGTATATAAGACTTTATGGTAAGCATGAGGCCCCATCTTATAGCTTCGAAGTCTTTCAAAGTTTTAAATCATCAGTTGTAATGGTGTTATCCTGTTTTGTTTGACTATATCATACGTGATGATATGAACAGCTGTTTTGAAGAAAACATTATGACAGCTATTGCTGATTTAATATTATCCTTCTTAGAGGTCCTACCATGCTTTTTTTTTTGTTCTATTACCATTGGTTCTGTCTACCGCATTGTGTCTCATTGGAATTTGAATATGTGTGATGGTTCAAACAAATTTTTTTCTTTTTTACCAAAAATGAGATATTATAATACCCATTGATCATTTTCTGTTATTCGGTTCAGAAAGCCTTGGAATTCTTTCACTATATGCATGGCTTTATACTATTGTCTTATGTTTGATATTATTGTAATTGAAACTATGCTCAACTATAGCAGAGTAAGAGATATGGTGTTAGATACTGTTGATGTCCAGTTGACTTAATGTAAAGTACTGTGTTGCCTATGTTGTCCTCTTCTGATCTGCTCTGTACTGCCCCCTTTTGTTTTATTCTCTTTTAAATTTAAAAAAAAAAAGCATAAATTTCAAAGCTAGACAACCAGAAAAAAAAAAACTACCCTAAAATTTATATGGAATCAGAAGAGAACCAAAATAGACAAAACAGTTCTGAGCAATAAGAGAGCAGCAAGAGACATCACAATCCTGTGTTTTATGTTATATGTCAAAGCTACAGTAATAAAAACAGCACGGTACTGGCATGAAAACAGACATATTGATAAATAGAACAAGATTGAGAATGTAAAAACAACATTAGATATTTGACCAGGGGGCCAAAAACATGCTGGAGGAAAGATAGCCTGTTTTAACAAATGTTGTCAGAAAATTGACTGATTCTCCACAGGCAGAAGAATAAATCTAGACCAATCTTTCTCATCCTGTACCAAAATGATATAAAAATGGATCAAAGATCTAGATATAAAAACAGAAACACTGTATCTTGTAAGAGAAAAAAGCAGGCAAAACTCTTGAAGATATATACATAGACAAGAATTTCATGGACAGAAATCCAACAACACAAGAAATGGCACCCAAAATCAACAAATGGGATTTTATCAAACTAAACAGGATCTTCACCGCAAAGAAAATACCAATAAAGTGAGGAGGCCCTCTACAGAATGAGAATTTTTTTGCCAGCTCCTCCTTAACAGAGAACTAATATCTAGAATATATGAAGAACTTTAAAAAGCCCCACAAATTAAAAACTAATAAAAACTGGCAATTAAAATGAATAGGCACTTCTCAAAAGAAGTACAAATGGTCAATAAGTACATGAAAAATAAGTAGATGAAAAAATGTTCAACACCTCTGGTCATCAGAGAAATGCAAATTAAAACAACACTATCTTCAAAAAGAATGGCTAGCACCAAGAACTCAAAAACAAAATGCTGGGGTAGGGTTGTGGGAGGAAAAGTAACTCTACATTGTGGATGGGAATGTAAATTACAACCAATTTGGAAATCCGTATGGAGATTCTTCCAAAAACTAAAAATAGGAATTCCATTTGACCCAGCATAGTCCTTCTGAGTGTATTCTCAAGAGAGCTAAAAGACATCAGACTGGTATTAGAGTGATATATATATATATATATATATATATATATATATATATATATATATATATATCAGCAAAACTCCCAATAGCTGAATCTTAAAAGTAGCCCATATGCCTGTGATTAGATGGATGGATAAAGAAAATGTGGAGCCTATACAGAATGGAGTGGTACTCAGTCGTAAAGAAGACGAATTGGAATCATTTGTAGGAAAATGGATGCATGATGAAATGATAAGGTTAAGTGAAATAAGCCAAACACCCAATCATAAATATTACATGGTTTCTTTTATATGAGAAACCCAAAATGAAAATAAGTTGAAGTGCAAATAAAGGAAAGATTATAGGAAACAAAGGAGTAGATATTTCAAATGTGTCAAGGGGGTCTGCAGACAGGGCTGAAACAGGAAGGAAGTGAAAAGAAGGGGGATTAAAAAGAATGAAGACTCAATATGTATATATACCAATTCTTCAAAATGAATGTACTTGTTATATATGACAAACATATACAAAAAATTCTATAACTGAAACTATTGGTAAATGCCTATTAATTTTTGAATTGTGCCACTGAAGGAGGGCCTCTGTAACTTAAAAATTTTTGAGTGTTTGTTTTTCATTAGTACATATTTACAGTACCTAATGATTACATTCCTTGGGTACAGTTGGTACTTAGTTCTTTTATCATCTCCTTTCCCTCCTCCCTTCATCTCTTGATTCCCTTTCCATTTAAAAAAGATCTGTGTCCCTATTTCCTATTATCTATCTTTTGTTTTGCTCTTTATTTATATTTTGGGTATCTCATACAAGAGAAATCATGCAATATTTAAGTTTGCTACCAGATTCGTTTCTGGTTATAGGAAACAAAGGAGTAGATGTTTCAAATGTGTCAAGGGGGTCTGCAGATGGGGCCCCGATTTTATTAAAATAAAATCTATTTTAATAATAGATTATTAAATTATTTTCCCTAACACATGTGTTTTAAATATGAGCACTTTTTGTTGCTGCCCTTAGGTATGGAAATGTTTATTTTACTGGCAAGATGTCAATGGAAATCCTCTCATTTTTGTTTACTTTTAATAATATAATAAGAATTTATATAGTATCATTTTCTGATTTTTTTTCAGAATTTTTGAATGATGGCAATTTATATATTGTTATTACAATCCTCCCCCCCCCCCTTGAGACAAAGTCTCACTATGTAGTTCAGGCTGACCTTGCACTTGCTTATGTAGCTGAGACTGGCCTCCAACTCACAGTGATCCTTCTGCCTCAGCCTCCTGAGTGCTCTAATTACAGGCATGAACCCCCATGCCTGGCTATTGCTAGTTTCTTAATATGAAGATAAGCAATTCCAGTTTTCAAAGCAGTAATGCTTATGCTTTTTCTTTTTTCATGAAATCTCTAGTCACTTATTTTTATTTATTCCACTAGTAAAATGGTATTAGGAAATATTTGAATGGTTAAGTTTTCTATCCATTTAAAGAGGGGAAACAGTGGCAATTGAATAATAAATAACATTCCTAAATTAAGCTGTGAAAGCCAGGATTTTTGAAGCCCTTACTATATTATTTAAATATCTATGATCCAATATTTAGTAGTACTATTTTAATAATAGATTATTAAATTATTTTACCTAATGCATGTGTTTTAACTATGAGATGAAAAAATAAGAACTATATTTTGTTTTATTAGTAGAGAGGAGGAAAGAGATTTGGAGAGACAGAACTAGAATTCAGACCTCAATGTATATAATTTCAAAACTGAGACTCCATTTACTTGAAGACGATACTTTAACATGTTCACACCTTCAGTCCTTCACAGGTTTGTTTAGCTATCAGCATTTTATACACTTTGGTTATTTAACTACAATATTGCTTTTTAAGAATGGAAACACAATCTCACAATTAGCCACTATCCTAGGAAAATTAATATTTTTTCCTAGGTTGATAGTAAAACTAAGTATTATAATGAGAGCAATAGGATATATATGCAAAATATTTCATAGTTTTGTAAATTGTTTTTCTAAAGTTCATATTTGCAATGCATTATAAAATTTAAAATTGTGTTTGTAAAATAACATATATTTCTGACCTTAATTTTCTTATAAAATATGTCTTCACAGGTATGATCAAGTATATGTACAGCTAAAAGATAAGTTTTCTAAAATTCACATTATGTTATGAGTAATTTTTAACATTTTAAAGTTTCTCTTTATTTAAAACTATAATATATATTCTTTTTATAATCATTATACTTAATCTTTTATATTTTCAAAGCAACCTAAAGAAAATTTAAGGTGAACACCAGTCTTAAAAATTTTTTAAAAGATTGTTAATTTATTTAATATATATGGAATATGTTCAGAACATACTAGATACTTATAGTCAGTTATAATTATGACATTTGATCCTGATAACATCTATTTTTTTAGGTTTTGTTATTCTTTTAACAATTTAGAGAATTGTGAATGATTTTCCAAACTCAAGCAATAATTTATGAAGCCAAAACTAGAATAAAAATTTTCCAAATACGAATAGCCATCCGTAGTCTCTTAACCCAATTAATATTCCATATTTAAAGACAAATGCAGCTAAATAGAGTAGCCTCAGTCCTCTGCAACCAGTACAATCTGGAGAAAATAAAGTCGAACTTGGAAAAACTAGTGGCAATGGGAACCCGCTGGGTCGCTATCTGCCAATGGGTGTGCCCTTTCCCCATGAAACCGGTGGTGTAAGGACACCCTGAAAATTCAGGGGCGTGGTGCCCGTGGAAAGAACAATTTCAGCTGGCTTACGGCCTCCCACGCCAGAATGCCAGTCCTTGCTGGGCATGCTCCAAATTACCCTAGGCACCAGCAACAACTGTGCTAGTGTGTCAGCCTGAGAGCCAGCCTTCCTGACTCACGTAAACAAGGCCCACGTGTGCAGCGCCGGAGCCCAAGTCTCCGTTCCTACTCAGAAATTCCCACTGACATGGTTAGCTCTTCCAAATCCAGCCCCTTAAAACGGCTTACTCTGCTTTATAGATTTCCATTGCTTTCCTGTGTCTCGGTAGCAGCTTCCCTAAGAACCAGTGGTCCTCAAGCCAGGTGTTAAGCAGTTCTAGAGACAGTGGCGCTCAGAGAGGTTAATTTCTTGGACTTGCTCAGGTTCTGACGTATTGGATAACCAGCTGGTCTTGCGGTTCATTTTCACCAATACCAAAGATGAACTTTCCAATGAGGAAATAAATCCAATACACAGAGTGATGTAGGTTTGGGATGGCCTGGAGTGGGATCCAAAAGCGAACCAGGGAGATATGAAATCCTCAGTCAGGATGGTGGCGAGTGTGGAGAGGTTTGGCTTCCTTGTAAAATTATGGCTTCTGTGCCAAATAAGTAACACTGTGATGGACATATTTTTGCACATAATTGTTCCATACTTTTGCACTTGTGCATAGTATGAAAGAAAGTGGCTACTAAAGGCTACTACTGTTTGCAATGGATATATGTGCCCTGTCTTCAATATACATAAGAATAGATAAAGAGTGAAAATAGTACAGAAACGTCCCACTGCCGCTGCCACGGTGAGTTATCCTTCACTCTACCAGGAAATCTAAGCTACAAGGTCTCATTTTGCAGAGAAGAGTATTTTGCTTCTGCAATTTAATATTTTAAATAATTAAACATTCAAAAATATTTAAACACTTAAATATTGTTTGCTATTTTATGATCACATTGCATATTTTATTAACTCTTCAACATTTTACATATAATTCCAAAACTTTTATACTATGTTAATGGTTTAAAAAAATATACACACATCTCGGTCACTATTAATTAGCGTTTGAATTAGCAAAATTTTATGTTTTTCTTCCCAGAGTTTTAAAGAATTTTTGTTGATCTGAATTTTTAAAACATTTAACCCATTTTTATGCTTTTGAGTGCACTTTGATTATTTTAAGATGTTTCTACTATGTAAATTTCAAGGTTTAATTATGCCAATATTTCATGGCTCCTTATATATATTACCATGTATAAAGACACCACATTGTTGTACCTATATTCAGTGTTATTTAATCTGAAGTTATTAATACTACATAATTAGAAATAGAGCTACAGAGCAGTAATCACGAAACAGTGCGGCAGGAAGTCATGCAGGCATCTGGAAAAAGATTAAAAGAATTTAATGATTTGTGGTGCAGAGGCAGCTGACCTCAACAGTTGTCAGAAGTAACATTTTTGTTTACATCTCAATGAAAGATTTTTTCTTTTATTTACTTTTTATTTTAGTTTACTAGTACATTGTGTAGCCCATAATGTTTACATTCTTTGTGTGGAGTTGGTACATGTGCATAACACATCTTAATTCCTTTTTCACCCTCTTTCCCTTTCTTCCATCACCCTCGGTATATCTCTTGATGCCCTTCATCTTTTTTTGTTTATTTTTGTACATGTTCGCAGTACATAATGTTTACATTCCTTGTGTGGGGTTGGGACATGTGTATTTCACATCTGTTTCCTTTTTCCATCTCTTCTCCCTTCTTTTCCTCTCCCCTCCCTCCATCTCTTGATCTCTTCCTTTTTGAGAGTGGTCTATCTCCCTACTTCCTGTTATCCTTTGCTAAATGAAAGATACTGAGCTTTCATTATGTTTGACCATAGGCTTTTTCCAGAATCTTCTGAGGTCTCTGGTGCTCCTTGTAGAACACTCACACGTTCCAGAGACCAGGCCTAGTGTTTGTTCACTGTGCGCCTGAGCCAGGAGCCGCTCTCTGGCCTGTGTCTGTGATCTTTGGATAACAGCATTGTATTATTTCCTAACCAGCTTCCTCAGGCATTGCTCCTGTCTCTGTCCTGTTTCGTCTCAAATGTAATCATGGGTCTACCCATTAACACCCAGAGCTCAGCTACTATCAGACTATAAAAATTAACTGAACTATGCTAATAATGCCAGATAACAAAGAATATTCAACATACAAAGAAAATCTTGAATATTAGATAGGGATAGTTTAAGGGTTCATAACCAAATGAGTTATCCCCAGTGTCCTCCAGAGTATCTTCATGTTGTTCCCACCCTGTTCCCAACTTGTGGGAACTGGTTCACATTCCCCAATTCAGGAGCTTTTGAGCGGTGCACTACGAGGAAATCCAAGGTCTTCCATTCCTCCACAACTCATCAAAAAGAGAAATCCATCTTTCCCTTACTCTGTTTTATTCCAACAGCCTAAATTAAACAAAGATGTGTGAGTAGGCACTTTCATCTAGAACAAAACCTCCACAAACCAGAAAGAGCAAAAAGTAAAGCACATGATAGGTTAACTTTAAATGTATAAGAACAACACCCCCCCATAGGGCAAAATTAAAATATGAAATAAGAATTGATTCAAAGTTGAAATGTAATGATGAGAATAAAATCATAAATGATAAACTATAATAGTGTTTCTCAAAGTCACAAATCACAGCCATTGTGGTTTTGCAACAAGAAAAAATCCAAATAATAAATCTAAAATTTGCTAGAGTTAACAAACTTGCTAGTTAAGTAAAAGGCCTAAGATAAAAACTTATATGGAGTTAAATACTTTTAATTATTTTGTATAAGAGACTATTAGAAGATCATTAGAACATGTATGAGGAAATGAAAGTTTTATGAAAAGAAAAATACATAATGATAAGAAATGTGAAACTCCTATGAAAGAGATTATCAAATATATCAAGTGATTTAAAAATCACATGAAAGTTACCTTCTTTTTATGTATTTATGTTTTATTCTTTAATTCCACAATTATCTTCTTATGTCTATGTTCCAACCATGGTATTTACCATTGGAACTGTATCAGTGAACGAGTCAAAGGCAGGTTATCCTTTCACGGAAATTACCATCTATCAGGGAATATGTGCACTTCACCAATTTGTACTTGGATAATTACATTATTGATTAAACTGTGCTAACTGTAATTTATAATGTAGGAACTACCTATAGCTGTGAAAAATCAGGAGGAGTGCAACAATGACACCTTTGAGGAGTTCAGAGAATCACCGGTGACTCCATGTAGAGGATGAACCGTAAAGGGGGAAGTGGAGCTGCTGAGGGAGGGAGGCCCCAGCGCTTTATAACCCTTTTCTAGGAGCACTAAGTAGCCATGGGAAGATTTTTATGAGGGTCTGAAAACTTAATGACAGGAAGCAACCTGTGTATCCATTGAAGGAGGAAGGTTTTAGAAATCAGAATCATGGGTAGGATTTTTCATTACTAAAGACATTTATTTAAGCCAGGTTCGGTGGTGCAAGGTTGTGCTCATAGCCCTCTGGGAGCCCCAGGCAGGAGGATCCTGTTTGAGCATATCTTGGGCAATTTAGTGAGACCAAGTCTCAAAATGAAAAACAAAAACAGAAACAAAAACGAAAACAAGGGCCTGGGATGTAGCTCAGTGTGAAGGCTGTAGATTTAATCCCTTGCATGGAAAAAAAAAAGTTTATTTAGAATTTTACTGATGCAGAGAAACTAAGGCAACCAAAGTAATAAATATACCTGAATAGAAAAAAAACCTGACAATGACAATCTATGATTTGAGGGTTTTATGGAATCTTATTTAATATTTTTCTGAGTTTTCCTAATTTTCTATAACAAGAATACATTAACTTCACAAGTCTAAGGAAATATTGTAACATTTTTCCTTGTGATCACTTCTCAACTGGTAGCTTTGATAGCAATTTATTTGTGGGCCCACTTAAAGCATATTTTAGGGTAAAACTTTATTCACTTACTTTTCTTTAACTTTGAACCTGGACAAAACAAAACTATGTATATATAATTCCTATGTGTACTGATTTGGTAATTTGTATTTTAAGAGTAAAGCTGTACATGCAGAAAAAGTTGCAGCAGTTATGAAACTGCTGCTTTCAGGAAAGCACGTTTAGAGGATGGAACTTGACTGACATCTGGGAACTCTGATTTAGGGGCGGTTCCCACCATTCTCAGAACAAGTAAGGGTGGCTTGCCACGTCTGAACGGTTTATATGAACAGTGTGGCTTATTCTGACCACTTTTTTTCATTCTGGGAATCTGAATTTTGAGACATGCCAGGCAGAGAGTGCTTCTTGTGATCTGAACCCAATAAAACACTTGGGCACTGAATCTAATGAGCTTCTTTGGTAGATGACCTTTCACACATGTTATCACAACTTTTTGCTAGAGAGATTAAAATATCCTGTGTGACTCTCTTGGGAGATGGGTTTTGGAGATTTGGGCATGATTTTATCTGGTCTTAACTTTCATTTTGCTTTGATATTTTTTTTCCTGTGATAAATCATAGTTCTAAGTATAGCTTTATTCTAAGTCCTGTGTGTCCCCTTGGGTACCAGTTTCCAACCTCTTGAATACTTTGGAAGGCTTTTATGGAAGTCAGTGTTTCCATGGACCTGGAGAGGCTCAACTTTTTTTTAATGTTTAGTTTCTTTTTCTAAGTTAGTATATGCTTGTGATGCGTAATAATTATATTCCTCAGCATTAGCATTATCGCTTCAGCTCCATCTCAGATCATCAGGCTCTAGATTCTTCTAAGGAGACGCAACCTAGATCATTGTTCACATGGTCAGCAGTTCACTGTAAGGTTCATGCTCCTATGAGAATCTAAGGCCACTGCTGATTCAGTAGGAGGTGTGATAGGAAAAGGCTTTAAATACAGATGAAACTTTTTAAGCCTACCAGTTGCTCACCTCATGCTGTATGCTTCACTTCCTAATAGGTCATTGTCCAGTGCCATTCTGTGGTCCAGGGTTTGGGGGCCCCCTAGATTTGGGTATTCTCAACACAATGAGTCACTTAAGTCTTCACATTGTTGGAACTGTTACTCCAGAATTTTATCTTTAATCGACTATTAAAATCATTTAAATATCAGTTTAAATGAAGAAATATACTGACACCATTGTTTTGGTAAAAGAGCTACATTTAAATTTTTATATAATAGTATAGAAATAATCTTGTGCTTATTGATAGTAGTTGTATAATTGACTAGGTTTGCATTCAGTTGTATTTGAAATTCAAATTTTCTGAATAACTTCCAACTATTATGCAAGTCATTGAAAACCAAATAGTTTTTAATTTCTACTTTATTATATTTTCCTATTTTGCACAATGTAGAACTCAGCCCAGTAATAGTTTTAGCTCTACATGTGATATATTTTGTTGTCAGCACATATTTATTGTAGGAAGCAAGTGATATATTTAACAGCTACTGCCCCACTATACAATAATAAACTTTGCTAACATTTCTTCATAAATCTTAGCAATCCATTTGTCTTGATTACTTTTCTCTTATTGCTGAGACAAGAAAACCAAGAAAACATGATACCCAAAATTAAGGAAGGAAAGTTTTATTTAGCTCACAGTTTGTGGAGGTTTCATTCTCTAATTGGCTGGCTCCAAGGCAGAGTGGAACATGGCAGGGGGGCAACCATTCATAGCAGCGAGAGATACCAGGAACAAAAGTGGAGGAGTAAGCTACACATCCTAGGGTGGGTATAGTGCTCATACCCCAAATTCCAGCACTAGACAATGAACCAATCACAAACTCTAGATTCAGCCATCTCCAAAAGGTTCACCCACCATGACCACATGAGTCTTTGAGGGGACATCCAGACACAAACCATAACACCATCCTTATCTTCCTTTTAATTCCTTGTCTTTTATGCACACACAGTATTTTTGCACAGCACTGGAATGTGTGTACATTCTTGGATTGTGTTTACATTTAACATTAAATCATGAATATTTTCATGTCAAAAAATATCCTTCTATAAAAAAATCAAATTTACCTCACAGCATTTTATCTTACAAATTTTCTACACGATCAACCAATCTCATAATACATTTAATTGTTTCCTCAATTTTCAGTATTTAAACAATTACACTTGATGCAGATTTTTGAAGGATTATATTTTAAAGGGTTATAAGAAGATACAAAAGATACAAAAATATGAATGATTTAAAATACATAAAATATAAAAATATTTTCTAAAGAAATAGAATGGAATTTTGTTCTGGGAAGAAGAATTTTTAAGTCTGACTTCTAGATGATTGAAACTACAACAAAGTTGTTAGATTTGTCTACATAAGCAATATAAGCATATTTTCTCTAAGAGCAAATATTAAAAGCATTAAAAAACAAAAAACTGAAAGCAGAGAAAAAAAAGAGAGAAAGCCATTTACAACCTGAATGACATTAAAAATATCATGGATAACTTCTATATTTATTAGAACAAATACAGATGGCAACTGCTAAATAGAACAAGGAAACCATTGGGGTATGTACAATAGTCAAGAAAAATATGAAAAACTCTTTAGCTTCATTGCAATAGATAATAAAATGCAAATTAAAACAGCAAATATATTATTTTATCCTGTGAAATGAAGTGTCAGCAAAGACTTAAAACACCCAAAGGGAATAGGAGTGCAAGGCAAAGCTCTTAACACTGTTGGTCACGTAGCATATCATATTGGCATACGCTAGCCTCCCCTAACCCTTAGTTGCTAATTAAATCAAATACATAATGATAAACTTCTAGAACTATTTATTTAAAAGTAGTTTGTGAGCACATAGGTAATACTGTTTTTTTTTTAAAGGCTATTTTGGTTTTGGGTCACATTAGCTTCAGTCTCCCAAGACAGAGAGACAGGTTGAGGTAAATTCAATAGATAATTTTTTTGCTTTCAGCAAGGTATATGGTATGACTTCTCCAACACGCTTATAAGTAGAGAAATGCAGTCTTCTGTGTATGTAAAAGTGTTCTCTATAGATGTTAGTTTTAACTGCCAGTTGTTGGCCAGCACTGTAGACCTACTGAGTCAAAATCTGTATAGGTGAGTCTAAGGAATTTACAAGCCACCAGAGAGAGTTGTAAAAACACTGAGATCTGTGTACTTCTGGGCTAGGAGCCAGAACCTCAATGGGAGTGAATTAATACATAAAGTGACTTTCATATTACATGCCAATCTTTGTCCACCAAGATGTCTTGATAATCATTCTAACCAGTAACTTGGACCATGATCAAAGGATTGTTCTTTACAGACTTTCAGAAATAACAGAAATGGTGGAGCCAATGAATACCTTGGATAAGTGCATCAAATGCAATGGAATAGGACAATGGGATGAGGGTAAAATTTGATGGAAGTAAATGTGAGGTCATGTGCCTTAAATATCAACTGCTGAACGGGTAGCATGGTAGAGATTGTTTTGACTTGGCAGCACTGAAAATTGAAAACTTAGTAGGGCTTCATTCCATTATTCCATTTAGTACCAGTCAATGTGAATTCACTGCCCAAAAAGTCTGATATAATTCTGAGATGCATTAATATGAATGAAATAACTAGAATAACCAAGAAGATGGAGCTTTATTTTCTAGATGATGTGCAAAATACATTTGTGCACATCAAATGTATTTCTTCCAGTGCCACACTGGAGGAAAGCTATTTGTAAGTTAACCAATTAGAAAACATTAAAAACTATGAGAAAATGTCTTGAAATTATGCATATAAAGATCAATTAAAGAGGAGGAATTTTCAGCCTCGTAAAGAATAAGATAAATCAGAGAAGGGATGGATGATTGAAATAGTTATTTTTAATGTGCTTTTTAGTCTGATTCCATTATTATAAAAGTAATAGTATTACATTAAAAGTTTTAAATGACTCATTGTGTATGATTTTATACTTTGTAACATTTCAACATATAGACAAAACATCCAAGAAAATTAATTTCATAACCTCACTATCCCAAATCTTACGGTACTTTTTAGAGTTTTTTTCTGATGACTCTTTCATGTTTATTCCATTAACAACTTAGAATCATTTTTTCAAGTGAAAAACATTTTATTAAAAGAGTGACATCTTTTGTAATACTGAATTTTCATACTCCGGCTAAGACAGCTTTTATGTCTTACCATAGGGTTCCTCAGAAGTTGAAACACTGAGATACAATTCGAACACTATTAAATTTACCTTTAAAATTATATATTTTAAAGAATTTTAATGTATTTAGAAGGTTGTGCAAACACCACCATTATCTAATTAATATTTTCATCTCCCTGTACCTCACTCCCCATCCCTTCTCTGTCACTCCTCAGTCCTACTTGTCCAAGCTCCCAGCAAACACTAATCTGTTTTTGTCGGTATGGGTTTGCATATTCTAGGCATTTTATACCAAAGGAAGCACATAATACACCCTCTGAATCTGGCTCCTTTCACTTAGCATATGTCTTCAAGGTTCAGCAACGCTGAAGTCTGTATTTGTAATTCATTCTTTTTATTACTGAATAATACTCTTTGGTACGGACATGCCACAAAATGTGGCATGGTTTGGAAGTTTGCACTTTTTGGTCATTACTAATAATTTTACTATGAATGTTGCATACAAGTTTTTGTAAGAAAATACATTTTCAGTGGTCTTAGTTTATACCTAGGAGTGGAATTGCAGGATCTTATGGTTCTTCTGTGTTTAGGGAAGAAGGGACTATTTTTATAGTAGCCGCACCATTTTACAATTCTACCAGCAATGTTCAAAGGATCCTTTCCAACACTAATTACTATCTATTTTTTTAAAGTTGTAACCATCCTACTCAGTGTGAAATGGCATGTCATTGTAGCCATTTGTGTCTTCTGATGGCTAATGATAGAGAACATATTTTCATGTGCTCTTTGACACAATATTCATGGGGTTTTTTTTGAGGACTATAAAAAAATCCTTTACTCACTTTTCCACTGGGCTATTTGTTGATGAGTAAGAATTCTTCACATACTCTGGATACAAATCTCTTATCAGACATGATTTGAAAATATTTTCTCCTATTTGGTGGGCTGTCTTTGTTTTATTGATATGTTCTTTGATGCATACAAGTTTTTAATTTAAATCCAATTTACTGTGTCTTTTATTCTGTGGTTGTTTGAGCTTTTGGCATCACACTCATGAAATAATTGTCTAACCCAAGTCATGAAGATTTATGCTTTGCTTTTCTGAAATTGTATACTTTTGGTCCTTATATTCAAGTCTTTTATTATTTTGAGTTAAGATATGGCATGGGTTAGGGATTCAGCTTCATTCTTTTGAAAGTGAATATCCTCTTGTTGTAGTAATAGTTGTTGAAGTGTCTGTTCTTTTACATCGAATTGTATAGACACTCTTGCCAAAATACTGATTTATCATAAATATAAGTGATCACATATTTTATGCTCTTATTTTATTCCATTGATCTCAATAGTTTATTTGTATTCAAGTACCACATACAGTCTTGATTGCTATAACTTTGTAATAAGATTTAAAATGGAGAATTGTGAGGGTTGTCTCATGTCTTAGTTACTTTTTACTCATTGCTGAGACAAAATACCTGATGCCCAAAGTTGGGAAAGGAAAGGTTTATTTCTTACAGTTTTTGGAGGTTTCAGTCCATACTCAGTTGGCTCCAAGGCAGGGTGGCATGGTGGGACTGCAGTTCATGGCAGCTGCAAACAGCAAGCGGAAACCGGCAAGAGAGAGAGACACCTTCTTCCTGCCATTACATCACATCCTGGCTCCACCCCTGGGCCGGTGTAGCACTCACACCCCCAATCCAAGCACTAGACAATGAACCAATCACAAATGCATAATGCAAAGGCATGAGGCTTGGGGGCCACTGACATAAACCATGACATCTAGGGTAGTCTGGGTTCTTTAAATTTCCATATGAATTTCTTAGTAGTTTTCAAAACAATGACAAAGAAGAAACAAAAAAGAAGGAAAGAAAGAAAAGGAGGAGGGAAGAAAAGAAGGCTGAAAATAAACAAGGAAACACAATTAGAATTTTGACAAGAATTACATTTAATCTGTAGGATTAGTTCATGGTCTTCTTCCTAAAAGCATTGTTTATCAATCCATGAATAAAGAATACTTTTCCATTTATTTAAGTCTTTTACTTATTTCAATGGTCAAATCTTAAACATCTTTTGTTAACTTTGTCCTTTATTTTTTTATTTTATGGAAAAAAGTTAAAACAAAATTTCATAACAAGATGATAGGAGAAAAATAATAGGTAGTACATGGCATATTATTATCTTTAAAGTAGTTACTCAGAGTACAAGATGGCAAAACAATTCTCCAATTGATATAAATGCAAACCTTCCTTTTCTTTGAACTAAGAGAAACTAATTGTATCACTAAGTTGCATTTTTTTCTATTTTCCCTTCCTTTCTCCTTTTCCCCATCATACTACCTTTTTCCTTTGTAACAATTTCATTCCATTTCACAATATCTATTGTACATTTTACAACTTTATTTACTCTTTCAGTTCCTTATATCAGGGAGACAATATAATGTTTATATATGCAAGTCTGATTGATTTCACTAATGAGTATGGTCTCCAATTGCATCAGTTCCCTATAAAAGTCTTAAGTTTATCCTCTTTATGGCCGAGTAGTACTCCACTGCATAAAATATTGTAGCTCTTTAATGCATTCCTCAGTTTATGGACACTTGAGTTGTTTACAGGATTTAGCTATTACAAATTGTGCTTCTATAAGCATTGGTGAACATATATTGCTGTGGTGTGATGTTTTTAATTCTTTTGGGAAGATACATAAAATGGGAATAGCTGGGTTGAATGGGACCTCTAATCCTAGCTTTCTGAGGAAGCTCCATACGGATTTCCACAGTGGTTGCACAGTCTATACTACCACCAACAGTGGAGAAGTGTTTCTTTTTCCCCACAGCTCCTCCATCATTTGTTATTGGTTGAGTTTTTGATGATAACCGTTCTTTCTGGACTGAGATAATATCTCAGTGTTGTTTTAATTTGCATCTCTTGAATGACAAGAGATGGTGAATGTTTTTTCATATATTTATTTGCAATTTGTATTTCTTCATCTGAGACGTGTGTATTCATTTTTGAATTGGGTCTTTGAATTTGGGGGGGTCTGATGTTTTTAAAATCTTTATATGTTCTAGATAGAAGCTATTTGTCTGACGGACAGTTGGATAAAACTTTTTTTTTTAATCTGTGTGTTGTTTTTTCACTCTTTTGGTTATTTCTTTTGATGTGCAAAAGCTTTTTAATGAGATGAGGTTTCAGTAGTTAATTCTTTGAAGTATGTCCTGTATAATTTGGGTTTTGTTCATGAACTCTCTGCCTACATCTATCTGTTTAGAATTTCTACTTACCTTGTTTTCCAGTAGATTTAGTGTTTCTATTTTAATATTTAGATCTTTGATCCATCTGGCTAATTTTTCCACAACTATACTGAATTGGGGAAGTGATAGTGGACATCGTTGTCTTGTACCTGATTTTAGAGTGAAAAATTTCAGTTTTTATCCTTTTAGTAAGGTGTTGGCTATTGGTTTGCCATAAATGGCTTTTATCAGATTGGGATAAAGACTATCCACTCTAATTCTCTGCAGGGTTTTTATTATGAATGAGTGTTGGACTTTGTCAAAAGCTTTTTCTGCATCTATTAATTATGAGATTTTTGTCTTCGACTGTGTTGATATGGTGTATCACATTTATTTATTTGCATACTTTGAACCATCCCTGCATTCCTGGGATGAATACCATTTGGTCATGGTGTATGATCTTCTTGATGATTTGTTGCATTCTGTTTGCTAGTATCTTACCGAGGTTTTAACATCTATGTTCATTAGAGAGATTGGCCCAAAGTTCTCTTTTTTGGTTGGGTCTTTCCCTGGTTTTGGTATCAGGGTATTATTTGCCTCCAGCAATGAGTTAGGTAGTATTGCTTCTAGTTCAATTTCATTAAAGAGTATTGGAATTAAGTATTTTCTAAATTTCAGCAGTAAATCCTTCAGGACCTTGGATTTTCTTTGTTGGTAAGTTTTTAATTATATTTTCAATTTTGTTAACTTATACTGTGTTATTCAGAATTTTTATATCTTCTTATTCAGGTTTGGTAATTCATACATATCTAGGAATCTGTCCATTTGTTCTGTGTTTTCTATGCTAAGACAGCAAGGGTTGATGATTATTTGCAATTCCACAAGATATGTAGTGATTTTATACTTTTTATTCCTCAGTGTATAAATTTGAGTCTGTTCTTTACATTGTTTTGATAAAGTTGGTTAAGGATTTATTAATTTTATTTATTTTTTCAAAGAACCAATTATTTGATTCATTATTCTCTGTGTTGTTTTCTGCATTTATAGTTTCCTCCCTTGTATGGGCTGTGGGCTTGACTTGCTCTTCTTTTTGAAGTTTGAGGTACAATATTAGGTTGTTTATTTGTGCTGATTCTGTTTTCCTGATAGGAGAATTTACCACTGTAAATTTCCCTTTTTTTGACTGCTTTCATTGTGTCCCACAGGTTCCAGTATGTTGTATCTGCATTTTCTTTCAATTATAGATATTTAATTTCTTTAATTTCATCTGTGACCCATTGGTTGTTCAGGAGACTGTTATTTAATTTCAATGTGTTTATGGAGTTTTTGAGGTTTGTTTTGGCATTAATTTGCAATTTCATGTTAGTATGGTCAGATAATATGCACAGGATGATGTCAATTCCATTGCATTTACTTATATGTTCTGTGGGCTAATATATGGCTCTATTTTAGAAAACATCCCATGTGCATTGTTAACCTTACTGTTAAATACTTTATTTTATACTGTTGTAAGGGAGCTGCATTTTATAAAAGAATTACATTTATCCTCATCTTTTTTGTTATTGTTGCCATGAATTCTATTTGTGCAAATATAATCCTGATACAATGCCATTACTTTTGCATTAAATTGTCAGTTGCTTTTCACAGAAATTAAGAAAGAAAGAAAACAATGATAACCTACATCTACTCTAATAAGTACCATTTTCAGTGCTATTTATTTCTTTGAGTCAGCAAAACTTTTCCTCTTGTATCATTTTATTTACTGTTAAAGAACTTCCTTTAGCAACTTTTTAGTGTAGTTCTGCTGGATTAAAAAACTTTTAGCATTTCTTTATCTGAAAATCCCTATAGAATTTCATTGTTAGAGGACATTCACTGATTAAAGAAATATATGTGGACTTCTTTCTTCATTTAGTATTTTATATTCCATTGTCATCTAGTATCCATTGTTTATGGTGTAAAATCAACCATCATTTTCTTGTGTTTAATATCTTTTTTTCCAATAGCTCTTTTAAAACTTTCTCTTTATTTGTTTGAAAGTAATATACCTCGGTTTGGCTATAAATTTTTGTTTTTTTAGTTTATGGTGCTTAGGCGTCTCTGGACTTCTGCTAATTACCAATTATAGAAATTCTCACCCACATGTCTCTAAATGTTTTAGATTTCACTATCCTTATTCTTAAGGTGTGCTCTTTACTTAGGTTATGGCCTCTGTTCCTAACGTAGCATTTCTGCAGTTTTGGTGTCCAAGTTTCTCATTATGCCCCTCCACACTAGCCAGACTAGAAATCCTTTTCTCAGGCCTGTGTGACCACCCTTATCTCTAGTTAAATCTCAGTCTTATACCAGCTACTCTTTGCTGGACCTTGGGGAATCTCCTTTGTGTGTATACAGCTCAGCCTTTAGCCAACACTCTGACTCTCATGAACATTTCTGGACACCTCTTTAAAGCTATGATGCACAAATTCCAGCTGCTTCATCAGCTCCAAATTGTTACCTCCTGTCTCATTAGCTCAGTGAAGCTATTGTTCACGGACTAGGTTTCACTTCCCTACTCAACCATTTAGAGACTGTACCCAGGCAAGGATCCAGGGGAAATGTGATGTTAATCTCATGCATTTTCTTTCTTTAGCTGTCACAATCCTGCATTGCTTGTGGTCCAGCACCTGAAACAATTGTTTTGTGTATTTTTCCCAGATTCTAAGATGTTTAGGTATAACACCTTCAGGCCGTGGGTGGACCTGACTTTTCTTGTTAAATATTTAGAGCTCAGTATGGAGTTAGATATATCTAATTGAAATGAGGTTATCAAATTTCATGCCCACTAGAATAATGAAGTAATATTAAGACCTGTTAGAGAGTCTAGGTTCACCCTTCTAACTACTGAAATACATATATTTCCTTTGAAAACACATAGCTGAAACAAAATATTCACAACGTTAGTCTGTGAGCCATGGATGAGTTTGTTATCTTTAGATCCTTGGTTTTGCTGCTTTACTTTCTTAACTCATAAATCAATTGTAAAGCTTAAGTGAAACAAACGCAAGTAATATTAGCCATATAATAATATTCATTCAATAAACAGAAGCTTCTCTGATAATACTTCCATCTTTAGTTTTAGTATCCATCATCATCTCAGCCAATTAAGTTAGGCCTTCCGGCTACTGAGATGGATGACTACCTTCTCCAAAAGGAACACTGAGACCAAAATTCCTCCATCTTTCTCATTCCTTTTTAATCAGTGAAGTCTTCATCATGCTTACAGTTTACTTACCTTACAGTGCTATTCCCAATGACACCAACCTCCATATTTTCAGCCTATTGCTCACAAACTCTGCCTATGTTCTTTCCTTAAATGAAATCTTGCTCTTTCTTAATAACACCTGAAGGTTTCATAAGTGACTACAGTTGTTTGATTTTACAAGCCATATATCCTTAGGACTTGAAGGTAGGGTTGATATATTCTTACAGCTCATCATTGCTAACTCCATCCTGCTACCATCTTGTAAAATGTCTCTCCAGTGAAGCTCATTCTATTAAAGTTTATTACCTTCTGCTCTATTGCTTGCTATAATATACCAACTTTTCCAATCGTTTTTGCCCCCATTCTTCTAAAATACTGATGCCTGGCTATCTCTACTACTATTCCTCCCATCTGTCCACATTACTTATAAATGAGGATGATATTCACAACCCATTCTATTCTACTGACTCTGAGCTCCTTAATCTTATCAGTTGTTCTTCTTCTTGTCTCTTCTATGTCTTGTCATGTTAATTATTCCTGCTTTAAATTAATTCACTTAAAAAATCACTAAGTCATACAGCATTATCTGTGACCACATTTCTTTTTCTAGCAGTGGTTTAGCACTCCTACCAGAATTTTTTTGAACTGCTTCATAACATGTAATTTAATAACTCTTCAAGCATCTTTTTCCTTCATTTCCTTTGTCTCCAATTTAAAGTCTGGGGCTCAGGATTTCAAAAACACTCCTTCCT
>PVJX010032711.1:0-20230 GCA_004027295.1 Dolichotis patagonum
GCAAAAAAAAAAAAAAAAAAAAAAGAAAAGAAGCAGCAGCTAACATAATGGCACATGCCCATAATCCCAGCACTTAGGAGGGTGAGGCAGGAGGACTGTAGCAAGTTTGAGGTCAGTTTAGGCTACATAGCGCGTTCAAGGACAGCCAGAACTACAGAGTACGACCTTATCTCAACACCCTTCCACCCAAAAAAGATTACGATTTTAAAGCTTAACGACCCCTCCAGTCAAAAGCATTAAGCAGACTGAAGATGGAAAGATCCCATGTTCATCTTTAAATCGTCTGTAGGAATAGTGCTGTAATTGTTTATCCACAAGAAAACATCTTTGTATGTGCTGCAATCTCTGTTTTGCTTTTACTGATAGCCAACATCCTGGTTTTAGTTTTAAATCCAAAATGTACCTAAGAATGTAAAAACAAAAGGATGAAGACATTAGTGTCCTTCAACTGCTGGCAACTCACTGTTTCAAGACTGACTAGTCCCAGGAGCCTTTGGATAAAGACATACTTGAGGGGGTCGGGGATTTAGTTCAATACTATAAGTGCCTGCCTTGCAAGCGCGCAGTCCTGAGTTTGATCCCGGGTACCAAAACAAAATAAAAATAACAAAACCAAAATATACCCACTTGATACCAAGAACAAGCTGCAACTCATTGATGCTTACCAGCCACTGACAGATCACCAAAGCCAGCTGGCGAGACCCTTTGCCCAAGGTACTTCCTCAAAAGCCCTGTAACCCCACTCTAGGTCAAACACAGGTACAGCCTGAGACTCTCAGGCCTAAGAGGTTTATGTAAGTATGCAAAAGAAGTGGAAATGCAGCAAGCACGAGCAGTGGTAGCTGGGGAAACCAACTGCACCATCCTTGGGTTACCCCAACAAGTGCTGCTTCTTTCCAGCTGCCTAACAGCTGCGAGTTAAAGGAAGGATAGCAAATAAAACCACTGCAGAGGGTCAAGTATGTATATCCCCAAAATTCACATGCTGAAATGCTAACCACCAAGGTAATGGCATTACTTGCAGCCTCAGGGAGATAATTTGGTCAAAAGAGAGGGATTCCGGTGAAAGAGCCTAGTGTTCATGTATTATAAAGGCTCCAGAGGACTGTCCCTTCCAATACCTGAGATTACAGAGAAGCCCACCTCTGAAGAACTCCTCACCACACACAGAGTCTGCAGGTGCCAAACCTCAGACTTCTAGCCCCTACATGGAGAGGAAGACATTTTGCTGTATGAAGCCACCTAGACCGTGGTGTTGTGTTACAGCACCCAGACACAATCAGAAAATGACAGAAACACTCACTTTATTCCAGAGATCTGCAAACTCTTCTTGTCCAAAAGACCCATAGACTGTCCAAAAGAAAGAGATTTCAGTTGAGTGCACAGTGCAAATGTTTCAATTGCACATATTTAAAAAAAATTTGAACCCAGGGATGCTCTAGCACTGAACTACATCCCAAATCCTTTACTTTGACACAATCATGCTAAGCTACCCAGGCTGTCCTCAAATTTGTAATCCTCATGCTTCAGCCTCCAGAGCAACTGGGATTACATGTATGTACCGCCACACCCACTTATAATTATATAAATGTTTTTTAACACGTTAATGCTACAAGTTTGCCTAGGGAGCAATGAAAGTACCCAGGCTGATAGATGACCTGGAAAACAATCCATCCCAGCTGTAAAATGTACACCTCTCAAGCCATTTTGTGAGTCCTCAACCTTATGTAATTCCTGCAGCAGCCATGGCAGGGCAGGCATTATTCAGGAGCTCAACCCTGCACTGAGAGCCAGAGCAGCACAGGAAGCACACTCTGTCCTGCACACACTAAGTTGCATTTCCTCTTCACTGCACCTCAAATCAAAGAGCAGTGCTACATTCCCTAGCACACATACTGCTGGCTATGAGCGATGGACGGACTAGTTTGTCAGATCACTAAAACCACTCACAGGAGTTTCATAGATACTAAGGGTGTCCACTGTCATTCTTGCAAAACATCATGGCTCCACCTAAGAAGAAGAAAAGAAGTTCCAGGAAACAACAATGAAAAAGGAAAAGGTACAAAGAGTCCACTGCTGTGGTCTACTTACTTGAAAATAGGCCAGTGGGCTGAGCTCTCACAGTGAAAACCTCTATTCTTGTGCCCAATGAGGATGTTCCAGATGATTATAGCCTGAGGGTCATCCTGAGTGTCCATCAGGGGGCTAAAGGTCACCAGGTATCTGTAAGAGAGGAGCCCACTTATCACAGCCACATAACTCTAACCCTGTATACACAGTATTTGTTTTTTCTATGCATGCCTAAGATTAACTTATAAATTAAGCAACATAGGAATTCAATGATAAAGTAGAACAATTCTAACAATGTACTATAATAAAAGTGAAGCCAGGCATGATGGTGCATGCCTATAACCCCAGCACTCAGGAGGCTGAGGCAGGAGGACTGCTGTAAGTTCAAAGCCGACCTGGGCTAGCTAGTGAGTTCAAAGTCAGCTTGAGCTACATAGCAAGACTCTCTTCATTACATGAATGTGGTCTCTCTCTTAAAACAGCCAAGACATAAAGCAATGTTCTTGTGCTGTGGCTGATAGAAGGCGCTGAAACCTTAGAATGTGAAGTGGGGTAGGGGGAACCGTGACACTCTCAAAAGACTTAGGGGAAAATGCTTACACGGGCGTTTGACAGAGGAAATAACAAACCCAACAAAATATTAAATGGAGAATCTCAAAAGAGAAAGTATACAGGGTTCTTCCCAAATTTTTCTATTAAATTTGAAATTAAATATAAACAAAAGAGTTTAAAAATCATCTGCAGAAAACTGGCACGAGGCAGGAATAAAGAACACATCCACGTAACTGCTTCTCTAACAGCTCACCTCTCACAAGGCGAGAAGTCGATGAGCTGAACCCCTGGTGGCTGAACCTCTGGATCTGTTCGAATTTCTCTCCCCACCAAAGAGCAATGCCTCGCTGATGGAAGGTGGCCAGGTAGGTGCCCTTGGGAGACCAATGCACATACGTCTCTGTCCACCTCTGTGAAAAAGGAAGGTCAACACTGCACAACAAAATGTCAGACACAGAGACCTTTCCTCTTCTACTGTGAATCTACTTTTCACTTTTCAGAGTTTTTGCAGCTTATTTCAAAGCTGCAAAAGGAATAAAAGTTGTTTTCA
The DNA here is from genome assembly GCA_004027295.1 of Dolichotis patagonum. Classification (NCBI taxonomy): domain Eukaryota; kingdom Metazoa; phylum Chordata; class Mammalia; order Rodentia; family Caviidae; genus Dolichotis; species Dolichotis patagonum. Next base: position 3,173 of record PVJX010032711.1, read on the forward strand.
AAAACTAACCCATATGTGCACTCATGTTTATAGCAGTACAATTTTTAGTAGCTAAATCTTGGTAACAACCAAAATGTCCATCAACCACAGAGTAGATGAAAAAGATGTGGTACTTTTATACAATGGAATATCACTCAGCTATAAAAAAGGATAATTTTGAGGCCTTTATAGGTAAATGGAGGCAACTTGAGACTATCCTCATAAATGAAATAAACAAGACTCACATTAGTAAATATCACAGTTTTTCTGTAGTGTAAAAAATAAAAACTGAAGAAGTAATAAGACCCAAAATGTGTAATAGTAAAAATGAAAGGGAAGAAAGTGTTCTAAAGGATGTAACTGTATGTATAAGTGTGTTAGATAGATGACCCTATTACTAAATTTTTGTTGGGCCACTGAACAGAATGGTTCGCACTGTCAATGTTTGATTGTCTATCCACTTTTTATGCTTTGATTTTGTAACTTGGAACAACTATTTCTAAGATGACAATATGTAATGTATCAGCTAGCGATTCCTTAGTGTTAATTTTTTTTGTTGAATTCCTTATTATTCTACTCTTCTATTTCTTTTCTTTCTTTCTTTAATTAAAAAAAAGAAAGAAAGTAACCTCAGACAGAAACACTCTTACTGCTCTTTTACTAGCTTCTGAAATAGTTTTTCTCCCTTAAGGAACTACAGAAGAGGTCAGTGCAACAAACACATACCGCTCTTTCTTCAATTGAGACAGGATCCTTCACATCATTCCAGAATATGGAAGTCCGGTCCCCACTCTCAAAAATCACTGTATTGATCTCTACATTCTGCCTCTTCAAGCCAGTAACACAAATTTCCCTAAAAAAAACCCAAAAGCAATAGATTTAGTAACACTTCATCAATGTTAACCCAAGAAAACTCCTTTTAGAGAGCTACTCCATAGCTACTCCTTTTAGAGAACAAATTTGGCAAGTATTTTACTCCTAGCCACTCATGATCTCAAGATACCCAGCATTTCTATTACCTTAGATCTAGATGGCATGCAACCTACCAGGTCTTTGAAAGGCTGTTTTTCTGGAATATCCCATTCATCACTGATCATCATGTACCTGAAGGAGAGAGCACAACTGCTAAGCAGTACCAATTGGTGACCATTTGGCAGTGACAGAAAGGGCACAGTATCAAACAATCAGTGGTGCACACCAGGCAACCTGGTCCCCTCCCCTACGTGGGGACAGATGAAGGGACAGACAGAGGAGTGTTCAGCTGGTCTAAGCAATGGTGAGAGGTCTGCTGGCCAGGAATACAGGGAACATATGAAAGCGCTGCTCTTGTCTGACACTCTGAAAAGCCACCAACACCCACTGAGGCAATGAACGACTCACACGTGTCAGTGCTCACATTTTTGAAGTCAAGTCAGAACTCACTTGTTAAAATCAGTAAAGAGGTTGACTCGGAATGTGTGCTACTTGTCAAGCTTATAACCATCAGCATTTTTCACAGCGTCCACAGTGTGGGCAGGAGACGCATATTCCAGGAAGATATACCTGAAGAAAGAAAGCAGGCGATGTACATGCATGCAGGCTGTCAGGTCAGGCAGGTCACACACCATACACCAGAGACCTCAACCTGTAAAGTATCTTACTACCACGGCCCTGACACAGTCAAATTGAATAATACCACAAACCACAGGCTGAGCAGCTTCCCAAACAAGAATGGCATCGTAACTGTCCTAACTGTAAGAGCCAGTATAATTTCAGTTACAATTTAGAGGGTAACAAAAATGTGTGAGCTTTTTTTTTTTTTTTTTTTTTTTTGGTAGTACTGGGGATCAAACCCAGGGCCTCTGCACTGAGTTACACCTTCAATCTTTTTTTATTTTTTGACACAGTATCTCACCAGGTTGCTTTAGCCTGGGCTTGTACTTATGATCCCCCTGCCTCTGTCTCTCAAGACAGCTATAAGGTTCCACTACCACATCTGTATAAAAACATGTGTTAGTTTGACTGAAGATGGACTCATGATATTTACCTAAATCAAAACTTAGCAACTTGTACACTTTAAACTATTCAAGTTTACTGGCTACTAAGTATCTCATTGGGACTTTTAGCTTATTATTAATTAAGCATGGTGATGCACACTGGTAGTCCCAGCATTTGGGAGGCTGAGGCAAAAGGATTGCCATGAGTTTGAGGTCAGCCTGAGCTATGTAGTGAGCTTAAAGTCAGTCTGAATTATATAGGGAGACCATGCCTCAAAAAACAAAGACAACAAAGAACATATCTACACAATTTTTTTTCCTCTCACCTGTACAGAATTGCTTGGTGATACACTCAAAGATCAGCCTCAGGAAGCAGATGCAATTGAACATTTGGTTTTCTATTTCTGGTGTTTTGTTTTGGTTTTTTTGGTGGTTTTTTTTTTTTTTTTTTTTTTTTTTTTTTTTTTTTTGGTACTAGGGATCAAATTCATGACCTCACACTTGCCAGGCAGGTGTTTATGCTGCTGAGCTAAATCCCTAGCACCCTGCACCACAAGTTTTAAAAGATGCACCGCTATATTTTGTGAAGTACTAAGAAAAGAGTTGCTAATTAACTGGCAACGCAACGCTTTAACTTAAACTGTAAGACCAATTTCACAGATGTTCAAATGTGGAGAAAAAAAGTCAAAACAAAATTCTATGTGCAAAATTTTCTCAAGATTCTGCCAGCTTCCAGAACAGCCTAATCTTTTAACCAGGACACACCTGAGTTGTCAATTAACATTCTGAGGGCAAAATTAAGAATCAAGTCCTGATTCTTCACAAGTTCTCAGCCAGCTCACACTGTAACTCAAGAGCTGTCTGGTGTTCTGCCCCACTACTGAGGACCCAGAACCCAAATCTCAGCTTCCACAAGCTTTTAGGCTGGCACTTGAATCAGTAACCTTACCCCGGTAAAGCATGGATGTACAACAGGTTTCCACAAAGGATAACCATTCCCAAGACACTTCAGAAACGAGACAGAAAACTCACCCTTTGGTCTTTCCATCTCCCTCAGGATAATAATCATTTGTGATTTTGCCAAACTTGGAAAAGATCTTGTGGATGACATTTTTGAGTTTCTCAAGTCGATCAGGTCCCACCTGAGGAACACTGTCCACGACAATCACCAAATCAATTTCATCTGCTTCCTGAGGCCGATCTTTGAGTGTATCACCAAGTAATTCTGTACGAGTGAGAGAATTGCCAAATGATCTTTAAAATACAACCAAATCAAGAAACAGCCAGGTGTAATGGCATGTACCTGTAACCCCAGCGGTTGTGAAAGGAGGTAGAAGTATTACTGCAAGTTCCAGGCCTGGGCTACACAGTGACATTAAGTCCAGCCTGATCTACACAGTGTGACCTGACTGAAGCCCCTTGCCCCTAAAAAACAAACCACTAAGAATCACACTTCCGGGACCCAATGTGGCTCCTGAGGTTTTGGGGGTTAAAGGACCGGCGAGAGGATGAGAAAAACAAAGAAAAGACAAAGCTGGGGTCAGGTGGAGCCCTTATCCTTTTGATGGGAGGAAAGGAACTTCTCAACTACTGTAGCACCTTTATTTATATACTGGGAAAGATGATGTCAATTTTAGCCTCTCTGCCTAGCAATCCATTGCTTGGCAGGCCTGGGCCCCTTCCTTCTTGGTGCTAAAACAACTTGTTTACATAGCTTGTTTTGGTCTCTGTGTTTTTCCTGGGCTGGTCTTGCTTTAGCCCCACACATGTGATCAATCTCCAGCTTCAACAGCTCCCTACACACACTCACATATTAGGTTGGTATACTGAACAAACTTCCAGGAAGCAAAGCATGAATGATCTAATTTGCTTTCATTGTGACTAAAAGAACTCATGAATTAAATGTTAGTGCAGCACTTGGGGATTTCAAGCAACCTGAACCACTTAGTAAGTCATCTCATTAGCATATTGAGACACATCACTTTGGAAGTCCAAAAATTACTAGTTGTTGTGCATAAGAAAGTAAATATGTACGTCCTACTATATGGAGAATATCAAAGTAGGAACACTAAACTAGGAGACTTTGGCATGTTCCTATAATCTCAACAATTTGTGAGGCTTAAGCACAGGGATCATGAGTTCAAGGCAAGCCTGGCCAAACATAGAATTAACTAAATAAGCTACAATATATAAACTCCTAGGCATGTAATTGATAGCATTTTCTCTTTTTCTTAGTGATACACAAAATAATGTGGCACCTTCGTGGCTGCGATGGCACATGCCTTTAATTCTAGCACTCAGGAAATGAGGCAAGAGGATCACTGCAAATTGAAGGCCAATGTGGGCTACACAGTGAATTCTAGGCACCTGAACTATACACAGGAAGACTCTCAAACAAAACAAAACAAAACACCCCACAAAGAACAAAAAAGAGACTTATCCTGCAAATGATGGTGTCCTTGACTTGATGAAATGCCAGACAAGGCAGCAAGAAAGCACTGGATGATGGCAGACATTAAGTGTACAAATGCTTAGGATGGTGCTTGGAAGACACTATGTGTTCACTTTCCCTGTGTTTCACATGTTAATGTATAAACCTAAAGGTTCAAAATGTGCTACATTCATGCCACCTGCTTTTAAAGCCCAAAACTTGAGTATTCAAAGTTCTTAAAATGGATTCATTTTCATAAAACAGCCAGCTAGAATATGAGAAACATAAGTTTCACATTATAAAGAAAAACAGGAGAGAAAGAAACCCAACAGGTCAGTGACTCAAAGGTACTCTGTGGCTGCTCTGTGTGAGGCTGGTATCAGCCTGAAGACTTGGGACCAAGAAGCTCCTCTGGCATCACTAAAATCGCCTGACCACCTGTGGTGGAGGCAGCCACAAGGGCAGCAAGTGAGACCCAAATGAAATGAAGCAAATCCCCATCTCTTAAGTATGGTTTTGTGCACATCCTAAACCGTGGTAGCTTGCCTAAAATCCCATAAATGTGAGAACCTAGAGAAGAAAGGCATCTTTTATAGCTGCCATCAAAGTGCACTCGCCAGGTGAAAGCACATCAGTAAACATAGCCAAAATTTCGAATTAATTTCAAGATTTTATGAGTAACTAGTTACCTTAAAAATTGCCACTGGGCTATGGATGTAGCTCAGTTAGTATTTAGCATGTGCAAGGCCAGAAACCTTTCCTCATCCAAGCAACACCCAGTTGAATATTAAAGATGCTGAAATAGAGATCAGGCAAAAAGGAAAAAGCAAGGAATGTGTCAGGTCAAAATCATAGCAGTGCCAGAAATCCTTTATGACTCTGTAGTGAAACCTCTGGGATACTTTTAAAAGGTGCATACAATTAAATGGCCTATTAAACTTCATCTGAAACTTACACAGGTTTATACCATAAAAAGCTCGGCTTCTATACAAACTATAGAGTCCTTCCCACAAGCTCAGAATGTCTACTTAGTCTGTAAAACAAAAATTTTCCCATAGCTAGAAGGGAACAAAGTAACTACACAATGTGAGGCCCATCTTGCTATCAGGTACTCCTGGCTCGTGGACTCCCGAGGTCTCCAGCAAAGAATTTTCAAGAACTAAACAGGAAAAATGTAGACGTACACTACTTACATAAAGAAAACATTTGAAGTTAAAAATCTTGATCACATATTTGTCTAGCCAACCAACAGGAGCATCTGAAATACTGAACAGAATGAAAGACAAAGATTAAGGTGTGATAGTGTGAGAGGCAAGACAAACTCCACACTGCTTTTCCTAAAATCCAGTCCATTTTGGAGAGGAATGCAGACCCTCTCTTACCTTCCCCAGGCCTCTCTGATCCTGAAGGACTCACCACAACCAGGAGGCAGGAAAAAAGCTGGAAGATTACTGAGTTCTAGTTCTTCAGGACAAGCTGCCTCTTGGTCACTCAAGCCAACAATACACACATCAGGACCACTGTGGTACCTAGAAGTCACAATGACTTCACCTAGCCTGGACATCCCTGCAATCAGGTTACCATTCCCTGATGATCAAACACTAACTTCTGGGAATAATCCACATTATCATCTGTGAATCAGATGGTCTCAAACAACACTTTTAAAAAACCTGAACTGAATTGGGGATAGCAAAACCAACAACAACAACAACAACAACAACACCTATAATCTCAACTAACACTTAAGGTTGAGGCAGGAGAATAGCCAGTTCAAGTCCATCCTGGGCCAAACAGTGACTTCAAGCCCAACCAGAACTACACAGTAAAACCCTGTCTCCAACAAAAAACAACACAACCAAGAGCTGGGAGTGGCAGTACATCTCAGTAATGCCAGCACCTGGAAGGCTGAGGTGGGTCCCAGGGCATGACACTAACCTGGGCTACATAGTGAATTCAAGGTCAGCTTGAACTATGAAGCAAGACTTTGTTTCAAAAAACTGAAAAACAAAATGCTTCAAATTACAGGGGTCCTTCATCACACCCTTTTTTTTTTTTTTTTTGGCTATCAGGAATCGAACTCAGAACCTTAATGTTTGCCAGGCAGGCACCTGTGCTGCTGAGCTATATCCCCTGCCCCACACCTATCTTAGAACAGGATTTTCTGTTTGGTTTTTTTGAGACAGGGCCTCATTATGTAGTCCAGACTAGCCTTGAATTCAAGGCACCGCTCCTGTCTCAGCTTCTGGAGTGCTGGGATTATAGGCACTATGGCAGGGGCCACCACACTCAGGAAAACTTAGTAGTATTTTAAAATGTAAGAAAAAGTGTTATGCTGAAGAGACAACTGGTCTGGGCAGGAGACTAACGTGAATCCGCAGCAACCTGTTCCACCTGAAGGGAAGGATGCACTTTTGCAAGAGTGACAGGCACAGACTAGAAGCTCTCAAAGTCTCAAAGTATGTGTGTTTTTTTTAATTTTTCATGCTAAAATGTCTCTCATAAAATAATACTGAAAGTAACTGACGACACATTAAAAATGTCAAATTAATAATTCTATTGGATCTTTAGACATGCTGTATCTTCACCTACTTCCACAGTGGTGATCTAGTCTTTCTCACTTTGGTATTAACTTAGGTGACATATAAAAGAACTGCATGAAGAACTGCTCAGAGAATTAAAACAGCTCAGAGAATTAAAACAGCTTTAAAAAAAAAAAAAAACTGGGGCTGGGGATTTAGCTCAGCGGCATAAGTGCCTGCCTTGCAAGCATGTGGTCGTGAGTTCAATCTCTGGTACTGATAAAAAACAGCAACAAAAAACATGGTAGAAGTAAACATTAAAAAAAAAACTATCATCAGAAGTCATTTCAGTAAGGAAACTCCCAAGCAGCAAGCAGGGAGCAGAAATAATGCCTGTAAAGCCACAGTTAGGAAAAGCAAAGTAAGCTGCAGAACCAATGATGCTAAACCCAGAAAAAGTAATCTAACAAAAGTTACGTGGTCTGCCCTACAAACCTATAGCGATAAAAAGTGGGAAGCAGATGGGATTTGACAGGTTCTGCCCTACTAAGACATTTCTGTGGGGCGGGGATGAAAAGGCATCTGACTCAGCAAAACCTGCCAAGACGTCTGACTGGTCAGCTCCCGTGAACCTGGCCTTGAAGGCAGGGGTCCTGCCTAGCTATGCTCCCAGCTGCTCCTCATGCACATTGGGCCACCGTGGAACCCGCTCTGGTCTCTACCCCTCTCCAAATGTGCTGTTATGTTGCAGACAACTTGCTCTCAAAGTGATCTTTTCTGGACCCCTCTCTGAAGAAAAGGAAACAGGACCCCCGTACTCGCAGCAGCGCCCCAGGCGGGAACGCCAGCTGCAGAGGTTCCTGCAGCCCACGGCCACTATCGCAGCCCTTACCTTCCTCGCTCACGTCATCGACAAAGTCCTCGGGGTCGCTGAAGGAGGGTTCGTCCGCCTCGCCGTTCTCCACCGGGCACTGCGCAGCCTTGGCCGCACTACCCTTGGGCCCGGCCGCCTCCTCGGTGCACTGCTCGCTTGGCTTCTCTCCCAGGGACTCAGACTCGGACTGAGGCGCCAGCTCCCTCCGTAGGCGGCGGCGGGGGCGATGCAGCCAGGCCAGGGGTTGCCGCCTTCGTCGGCTCGGCACTCACCTCGGGCTCCGGCCCAGCCCCCGCCTCTTCCTCAGCGTCCTCGCTCCGTGCCACCTCGGGCACGCGAGATCCAGCGGACTCCTCCTCAGGTGGCGGCTGACCGGGCAGCTGGTGCCGTGCGCGCTCTGCCCGCTCCTCGGCCGCCTTGGGCGCCGCCAGGTTCTCCGCGTCCTACATAGGCCCACGACAGCCTTCACGCGGCTCCGACCTGCGCTTCGCACCACTAGACCGCCCTGTGCGGCCTAGCGCCTAACCACGTGCGTGCGCCCGTGAGGGTGTACCAACTGCCGCGCTGGGAGAGGCCAAACCCGACTCTTCGCAAATCCCTAAAGGAACTCCAGCGCGCAGAAAAGTGTCTGCCACTAATTCTAACAATGTTTACGTGAGAATGGAGAGCTCAGTTCCTACCAACAAACTTGCTGTCTGCGGCCACTAGACCCACGGGGGTACTATTATTACCCCGTTTCTCACAGCAGATGGTTCCGTCCAACACGGTAGCCACAGCCTTCCTTCTCCCATGGGGCTATTCGGTGCAGGACAGGACTATTGAAGGCGCTGACAGATTCCAGAAATCATTTAAAAATAGGAATTCGCATGAAGATATGATGTAACTAAAAAATCTGCACCACGCAAAACTTCAAGTTCAACAAACTTTTCTACTTTGGCTATTTTAATCTATAACCAGACAACCCTAAATTCTCCCTCTCCGTTTTTTGGATTTTAGACGCGTCTACTGACGGGGCAAAAGAATGGACAATTCCAAACTACACAAGAAATTCGCAGCTATCGAGAGATGCCCGATACAACTAGAAAGAGGACATTTCCGCTCAATACAAAAGCATAGGCAAACGTTTCATTCACTGAAGCTGTCCCCACCCACAACACCTGTAACTCGGGTGCGGCCCCCCAAACCAATGATCACTATGGTTTAGTCCGAGGGAGGCCACACCCTACTCGCAAGAAGTGGGTGAGGCGACAGTGGTCACGTGGGCCTGGCGCCTGAGCTTAGAAGGGCACAGTGGAATATCCGGTACACTGTGTGCTGTAGGAGGGGCGTTTGTACTTGTATCTTTTTCATACTGACCTATATCTCGGTCCTTTCTAAAAAATTATTTTGTGACGGGCTAATTATATCGCTAAGATTCCCAAGCTGGGTCAAATTTGGACTCTTCACAGCCTCAGTCTCCTAGGGTCCCGAAATTATAGGCGTGCACCACCACTTCAGGTTTGTGTTTTGCAGAGCTCAAGAGCAGCTGCTGGTTTGTTTTAATCATGCTACAAGGGGAGTTAGGGAAGTTAGTGCATATGAGAGAAGCAGAGTTTTGGGCTGGGGAAATCCGTAGGTCTGGAGATGGCCTGCAGGACAGTGTATGGCCCTTGTGGCTCTGCACACTTAAAAGTGATTAGGATGGGGCTGGGAGTAGCTCAGATACTTTCGGTTAGTAAAAAGCATGTTGTTGACAGGCGGAGACCCTGGGATTCATTTCCAGCACCAAACAATGTAAGGTAGTATTGAGAAATACGAAGTGAACATCATTCATCGGATCACGGGGCAGCATTGGGAGGCGGCGCTGCCTGTGTTGGCTGTGCAGGGAAGGGAGACATGTCCCTCAGTGCTCTGCAGGCACGAGGGAATGCTGTAAAGGCAACTGATCACAAGCAGGCGGACAGGATGGAAGACAGATTTGGAAGGTGCCCGGCACTTTGCAGAAAAGCCATGTGACCACACAGGCGCATAGGGAGAAGGAGGCAAAAATGGAGCAAAGATGGGTGGGCCCTGGCAGAGGAGTTGCTGGTGTATGATTACGTTTTGGGTTCCTTGCTGACTTGCTCATCCTAGGTTGATGTACGCCCTGGAGGTGATATGTAGCCAGCCAGCTCTTAAGGAAAGTGGAGCATCCTCACGCGCCTTCATTTTGCTCAGAGTATTAAATAGAAGCAGGGTTTTGGGGGTGACATTTCCTGGATGCCTCACCTGCCACTGTAGTTGGAAAGATAGGAAAATGACGTGAAGAAATGATAGAACTGCAGTAGGACAGTGATGACTACGGTGGATAACGGACTATAGCAGGGCTGGTGTAGGCCGCCTCTACAGAGGAGCAGAGAGGCCTCTGAGGAGGAGACGCTGTCCAGCTGGGACCTGAGATGCTTCTAAGGAGCCAGCAGTGGGAGAATGGCGCAGGGCTGGGGCTGCCTTTCTGAATGGGAATGGAAAATGCAAAGGCCTTGATAAGGTTTGCTCTCAGTAGGATTAAGGAGGGAGGAGGGGAAGGGGATCAAAAAAAAGAGTAAAGATGTACTAAATATGTGTATCAGCTCCCCATGAGAAATGAATCATTATGGACTCCAAACATGTGTTAATAAAAATAAAATACTTAGCAGTCATTTTTTTGTAGTGTTTGAATTCAACCATGGATTCCTTTCCACATCAGCAAAAGGACATTTAAAAATGGTAAGTAAACACAGATCAAGAGGTGATTCTGGTGGCCTTTGCCTACAATCTCAGCACATATGAGGTTGAGGCAAGAAGCTCTCCAGTTAGAGGCCAGCCTGGGGTACATAGCAAGATCCTTTCTCAAAACAACAGCTGAATGTGGAGGTGCACATCTGTAATTCCAGCATTCTGGAGCCTGAGGCAGGAGGATCACCAAGAGTTCAAGACTATCCTGGGCTACACTGAGTTCAAGGCCGGCCTGAACTTCCTGTAAGACCTTGTCTCAAAAAAGAAAAAACAGAGCTGGGGATTTAGTTCAGCAGCATAAGCGCCTGCCTGCCTTGCAAGCACGGTTCATGAGTACGATCCCCGGTACCGATTAGAAAAGAAAAGAAAAAATCACAATCAAAAGACACAAGTCAAAAACAATGTTTTCAACCTCTTGATCTACAGCTGTGTTTCCTGAATTCTGTAATAGGGCCTGGGAAATTTCTAGGGAAGCTGTGCAGATGTGCCCTGGAGTGACCCTCCTGGATCTATTTTCTGTAGCAAGCCTCTCCCAAAGGTTGGGTTTGATGAGAGTGAGAGAAGAAACAACCTCCTGAGGTGAAGATGGGCAAGTGTGGGTTAACTGTACAGCTAAGCAACCTGAGAAAGTTGGTTATGACCTCAGCTATATATGGGTACAACTATAATGTAATGTCAGCGAAGCATAACAGACTTGGAAACTTCCACCAGAACTTACCCGGTTCCTTTACCACTGTTCACCCCTTTAACCGCTGCTCTGCTTTTGTAACTTTGTTTCGTGCTGACCTCTAACAAAAATAAAAAATCATCCTGTGAAGAGGAAGCAACATGCAAGTAGAAACGAAATTTTGTTCCAGGCTCTCAGGAGGACAGGAGTCCCCCGTGAAGATACTGGCAGATGAAACTGCTCTTTGCTCCTAAATTCTGGGTCCTGTTGGTTCTGTTGGGGATCCTGTTCATTTTCCTCCTTCAAGAGGATGTGTGGTGAATGTTAGACAATTGAACCTTCACCCTAAACTTGCCTTATCTCAGAAAAATAAAGCCCAGACATTGAAATCCTGTGATACTCAGCAGCAGTGGAGGAGTTGGGGTGGTTGTATAGTGTTGGGGGTCCCTTGTAGTGTGATCTGCCTCATACTCATGTGCCTGGTGACATTGATGATTTCTCCATCTCCTTTTAGGGGTTGGAGTTACCTGGGATTGATCCCAGAACCTTAGAACAGAGCTTCATCTCCAGCCTTTTTAAAATTTTTTGTTTTGAGACAGCATCTCCCTAAGTCTCTAAATTTCCCAGGCTGGATGCCAGCTTGCTGGGATGACAGGTATGTGACATTTTACTGTATGAATAGGAGCAGTGAGGTTGAGTGTCCCAGCTTTTGCAGGTAGATTGTATAGACACAGTTTATTTCTGTGTGTTCACTGATAGTGTGACAGTGAGTTGCCATTTTTGCAACATTGTCATAAATCTGAATTATTCCTAAGTCCCAAGTTCATTTAAAATACTTTTGAAAGTTGAAAAGATGTTTGTACACCCATGTGCCCCATGTTCTGGGTGACATTATTCACAGTGAAACTATAGAAAAATGCAAGTGTTCATGAAAAGATGAAGAGATACACAAAATGTGGAATATACATACAATGGAATATTGTTTAACCTTAAGAGGAAGGAAGTTTGAGCTGGGCATGGTGGCACATGCCTGTGATTCCAGCACTCTAGGAGGAAGTTAATCACTTAAGGCAAGAAGATTATAAATTTAAGCCCAGTCTGAGCAATTAAGCAAGATCCTTTCTTGAAATTGGAAATGAAAAATAAAATGGGGCTGGAGATATAGCTCAGGATGAAGGCCCTGGATTCAATACCCGTGCTCTTCTTCAAACAGAAAGAGAGAGAACAAGAGTGCACAAGAGAGAGGAGAAAAATGTGATTTCAATATTAAACGAAATGGTGAATACTGTTTAGTGCTTGGCTTAGTACTTGTCACAGGGGAAGTGTTTAATAAATCTTAAAGCCTACTCATCCTATGAAGGATGTTATAATTTCCTCTACCTCTAGAGTCCTCCACCCATTCTGACTTATAGCCACAGGCACTGTTCACACCAGCTTCTAAGGGGAGAGCAGCTATAAATCCTGGGGCCCGTGCTAAAGGCAGAGGGTGGGATCCAGCCAAAAGTCTCAGTTTTGTCAGAGAGCAGACCCAGCAGAGTGTGCAGAGGCTGCTAAGTAGGGGCCTAATAAAACTTACTTCAGAGGTCTCTGTGTTCCCGTGAACATCAGGGCTGCAGGAGGACCTGACATCACCTGGCAGCACAGGAGGTTGGTTCCGAGGCTCCTCTTGGCTAGGGACTAACCCTCCCCAGCCCTGCCATGTTATGCCCAATCATTCTGCACCTCCCATAAGCATCTTACCTGTTTGTTTCTTTCCTGAGGGTCCCGATTCTGCTTTTCCACCAGGGAATTCCAAGTCAGTGTCTGTCCCATCCTACTAAACTACAGACTTCTAGCATCTATCTTGAATGTTCCTCCATGTAGTGCTTATGCTGAATGGCTGGTATTGGCAAAGCATTTGTTTTGCACTCTGATATTTCTTCAGTAGAACTACAGTCATTGTTTATTAAACTACTGCTATAGGTGAAAAGAAAAGTAGAGGGGGCAGTAGGTCTCAGATAACACTTGGACTGCCTAGTTATTTCTAGACAGGGCACCAATGTAATTTTTAGACAGGTAAAACCTAGTTTTAGCATGTGTACATGAGGTGGCTAGGAGAGAGAGAAATACACACACACATAAATTGTGGACAAACTAATGAGAGCTTTGCATGGTACAGAAGACAAATTTTAAAGAAGAGAGAATCTTATTCTTCCAGTATAGTCATGTATGCTCTGTGGAGGGAGTGAATTCTGAAAAATATGCCCTGGGTCAAGTTTGTCATTTGAGGAACAACACAGAGGACTTCCACAAACTGCCATAGTGACCGTGTCATTAGGTGATGCAGTGGGGGAGCACTATTGTATATGTGGTCTGTTATGCACTGAAACACTGACTTGTCACACATGACTGTATTTGAAAGCATATTTATTAGGACACAGAGTCTGAATGTCTGTTTCGTCAAATAAGAATCCAAACAGCTCTGTTGTTGCAAGTATCAGTAAATTGTAACTGAAGGTGAGCAGAGTTTCCTCGCCATTGACCTTTTACTGTAATGGGAGCTGCTTCCTCCCACAGCAAGGCCTTTCGTATCTGTGAGGGTCTCCAAGGAGATCCAGGGCCTGGAGGAAGCTGCCCAGTAATTTACAGGATATTTGAAGCTCCCTGAAATCCCACTCAAAACCGAAGCTCCAGAACTGCACGGAACATAAACATTTACTTCCGGCATGCTGCATTCACTGACGCGAAAACCTCATGCTTGGTGTGAGTAGGTGAGACACAGGTAAGGGATAAGGGTACAGACAACTTTAGACATGGCACAAATAACAGATTTGTCATAGGTGAATTACAGCAATGAATCAAAAGTAAATTTAGAGAGCAATGTGAAAGCTACCCAAATGTCCTCAACAAACTTTTCCTACTCCTAACTTCCTTTGTCCTCATATCCATTCTCTGGTTATTGAGAAACACAAACTTGGCACATCTGACACCTGACAGGTTGAGAGTCTCTTCCCTGTGAAAACTGACAATACCTTTCTCAGAACATAACCCCGTCATGAAGAGTACATCTCTGTCCTTAAGGCTATTCAACCCTATGCTTTAAAATGATACAAATGAACCAGGTATGGTGGTGAATACCTGCAATCCTACACCTCAGGAGACCCTATTTGAAAAACAAAACCAAACAAATGAACCAAACTGCTACAGATCAATTGGGAGTGGTGGCATAGGCCTGTAATCCCACAGTGGGGAGGGGGCAGCAGAAGCCTTAGACATCACCTTCTTTCTGCATCACCCTCCCATCTCATCCCACCTCCAAAGAAAAGGTCATATTGTGTAGATTTTTCCACCTGGTCTTCTATCCGGCTATTTCATACATATAGTACAAAAGTGTTTCAAATTTCTAGGCCAAGGATGATACAGTTGCTCCAGAACTTGCAATGTAGACTATCAATCACTAATAGGAATTTTGGGCTGGTTTTAGGTGATCCATAGACTCCACAGGATGGTAGGTACCAGTGGAAGTATGTGTCCAGATGTCCTTGACTGAAGGTCCTCAAGAAGTCTCTTGGACTCAAAGGAGCCTGAGGGAAAGGTATGCGTGTACCTAGTAGATTGCTAAACATGGAAAGGACCAGTGGACATTGGACAAAATAGCTTTACCAAATTAAGTGTTTAGGTTGAAATGTTACAGTCAGAACGTGAAGGCCCCTGGGATCTTTTGCTCTGATTTATGCCCAGCTCATGAGTTCTTATCATTTCTGATATCCCTAAATATCTGCCTGGTACACTCCCTCAATGACCAGTCTGTTCTCTGAGGAAGAAAAGGACAAAGGACAGGAGGACCATACATACTTGGAGTTGATAGTGGACACAACATGGCATCTTCTGAGGAGAAGAAGCAGGACTCTAAAGGCCCAAGGTACTTTACAATGAGGAACAGTTTGGGTCCATAGCAGGAGATGTCATGAACTTCAGATGTTCAGTCTGGCAGTTAGGTGTGTTTTTCTGGTTACCAGGTCTGAATGCATGATGACCTCAGAGGCTTCTGACCTCCCTGATTGGAAGGTTCAGAGGTGGTGGAGCCTGGCTACCCAGCAGGCAACAGCTGCTTCTCAGAGCTGTTCTCCACTGGTGACTTGTATCCTGATTGAAGAAGAGATGGTGGCTTGGATTTGACTGAATTGCAAAAGCAGAGTGTGGGCAGATGAGAGTCTGTGTTTTGTGGAGGGGATGACAGTGTTGGCGAGAACTCATGGCCACTGGTCAACCATCCTCCTAGTGTGAAGACCAGAGGCTCCAGACTACCTCTCCTGGATATGCCCTGGAAGTGGTGGTGGATGATGAGATCCCAGGACCAACAGGTAAAGGGGCCGGAGACAGAAGAAGTCTGAGAAGGTGACCAGAAAAGAGGAAGACCTACAGAACAAGAAAGGAGGGGCCCAAGAAGGCAGAGATGAGAGAAAGAAAAGACAGGAGGTAGGACAAGGATAGTGAATGGATAGAAAACCTACAGAGAAGAAAAGGGGTCAGGAGATGAGATCCAAGAATAGATCGGGGAAGAGGTGACTCAGGCAGAGTTCCCTTCCCCAGTAACTGAAGGGTCTACATGAGGAAGAGTTTGTAGGCAAAGAGTAAGGGGACAGTGGCAAGCAGAATCAGAGACAGAAGGAGATCAGCGAAGGTTAAGGATAGAACAATGGGAACCTGGAGACAAGATGGCAGACTGGTAGGTAGCAGGAGAGAGACCCTCTCTGAGAGAGACAGCTCAAATGCCAGAATAAAACACCCTGGAGAGACCCAAACAGAGAGAGATGGACTCTCACAACACAGAAAGAAACTAAAGCGCAAAAACCCGCTCGAATAAGAGGTCCTGGGGCTACTATTAGTGAAGATAGATCAGTGAGCACGGCACCCACCTCAAGACGCCTGAATTCCGCCCGACCTGAACAAGCGATCCGAGCCAAAGCGACTGGCTTGAGCCGCCGGAGCCCGGAGCTGAACAGCCCGGCGTGCAGCTCGCTGGGACCGGCACTGCACACGACCCACCCAGAGGCACCATGAATTCCCACCTCAGCCGCGCTGAAGTCGGAGGTCGGGCAGTCCAGCAGTTCTTGGGGACACGGTGAGTGATGAGAATAAGACCCTCCCACGGGAAAGGGGAAACTGACTGGACGACATGTTGGATTTGGGCAGGACAGCCCTAACTCCATAAGGAAGTGGCTTCAGCTGGTTATTCCCCTCACCGAGCGGATTGGTGGAATCTGCTTGAACTAGGCCACACCCCTGGCGGGGACCCAGTTACTTCCCTGAGATCAGTGCACACTGATGCAGTGAAGGCCTGCAAAGGTTGACTGGCCCCGAAGGGAGGAGCTAGCGCACACTGCCCGTGGGTGAACTCTAATCTCTGATAACCTATTGAAGAGGGCTAAAGCTCCTAGCCTGCGCCCTCTAGAGGAACCTTAAACAACAAGAAAAGGGTCTGGGAATTACACTGTACACTTGTATGGAAGGAACCAGAAACATGACGAAAGGGAGAAATAAGAAAACACTCCCAGCCCCCAACCCTGAGAACATTGATCCAGGAGAGGTAAATACAAAAGAGACTGAGGGCAGCAAAAATGCAACATCAAACACAGCATTAGCGGACATAAAGAGATATATTCAAGACCTCATAAGCGGGACCAAAACTGAAATATTGATTCAAATTAAACAAGAGATAAGTAGATTAATAAAAGAAGGGCTGGGTACCTCTCAAGAAGACACAGACAGAAGAATAGAGGAACACAAATGGAGAGAAAAATTTATTGAAGAATTCAGAAAAAACCTAGAATTTATGAAGTAGATTCAAAGGGATTATCAGGAAACTAAAGACTCGATAGAAAGCTGGCAAAACTGCT
>PVJX010032712.1:0-20255 GCA_004027295.1 Dolichotis patagonum
TCACACATTATTGTTTTTTGTCTAAGTAACTAACTATGCACCAGAATTAAAAAAACAAAAAGTAAAACTACTAGTTCCTGGGCACTTTTAAGAGGTGTTCAGTATTACAAAGACTGAATAAACCACATAATTATGACAATTACTATGACAACTAACGAAATTTTCAAATCAAACTACCCACTCTCAAGGGTGCCCACACAAAGCTCTTAGAGCTAGCATCCACTTCCTCCTCAGTGTAGAGTGTGCATGCTTGGAAGGCCACACCATCGTGTAACCAGTGAGCAAAACTACCTACGTTAACTCTGCTACTTTATTTTCACTTGATTATTCTGTGTGGCAGACAGCATTCCTTGCAGCTTGCCATTCAAAAATGGAGACCCAAGAACTGGCTGCTGGTTTGTAGAAACTCTATACAGAGCCCGGAGCAAACACCATACTAAATTAGCAATACCATCCATATGCTTTCTCCTCCGTGCACTGGGAGTCATGAAAATAAGTTCTCCAGAAATAATGCTCCTATCACATAATATATCTTCTTGCTGCTTGTGAATCAGATCATTTCAGTCTGTCTGATTTAATTTTGTAAAGTTGTAAAACCAACTCCCTTAGATCTATGAGAGCCTTTCCTCAAATAAATGCCACACAGGAAAGGTGATATGTAATAGAATTGTAAATGTTCTAATATGGTTAGAATGTTCTGTTTTGTTTTGAAAAATGACAAAACTTTAGAAATGTTTTAGCTCATTGTCATGCACTAAGGAAAGCCTCACTAGGGAGATCATGGTCATTGTAAAAAGCTAAAAAGATGGGTAAAGTGAAAAGAATAGTATATGTCCTGGAACTCACAGCAGCCTAACTGAGAAGGAAGAAGTCACTGAACAGAATTCTGCAAACATCACTGAGTCACTTTCTCTTCCTGCTTCTGTCTCATGAGGCAGAAACAGGAACTTTCAGGGCAAAAAAGCCAGAGGAAGTGACCTGTATCTTCTTAGCAGGACTGACACCAAAAAAGGAAAATTGAGATTTCATCTACTAGGTCCTATGCAGTTATGGGAATCCAAACTGAGATAGATATAAATTATCCTAACTTGCAGCAAAGATATTATCATAGTCATACAGCTAACAACCTAGCACTCACTAGAAGCCTATAAAGTGCTCTACATAAACACTTCTCATGTAGGAGACACGTACTCCCAACCTGCAGGCTGTCAGACATTCTGAGTCCATGTCCCTTGAATTGAAGAATGAACTACAAATGACAAAGGAGGTTAAAAATAGGAAAGATTTCCAGTCATCCCTTAGGGAAACATGCTAAGTCTGGCCTTTGTGACTTCTTCTTGAGGCCTTGCCTTCTTTAGATACGCCTCCAGCCACAGCTGTGATGCCTCCCCCTCTCACTTACTTCCTTGAGAGACTGGTCCCTCTATGACTTCCTTGAGAGACCAGTCCCGATTTGACTATGTATTAATTTTTATCTAATTTTTATGCCTAGAGTAGTTCCATTTAGTCCTCCTTTTCAGGGTACCACTGTTATTCCCACCTTACAGATGAGAAAGCCAATACACACAAGGCTAAACAACTAGTTGGGCATTAGAGTGGAACTAGTACTTAAACTCAAGTGGTCTAGTCTCAGTTTTTAAAACCCAAAAATATTGTGAGGGTTGGGAAAAATGTTCAGCGTTTTCACTTAGACTCTTAGCTTTCAAAGTCTACACAAAAAAGAAAATAATAAAAAAAGAAACCATAATCAAAAATGTGACTTTTGAGGGGCCTCATGGTTAGTGGCAGGGTGTTTCCACAGTTGGCAGAAAATGTCACCCACATATGGCTGAGACCTGGAGGTCAGAAAAGCTAGGGCCCTGACAACCAGCCTGAGGTGGCATACCTGAGTGATCACCATAGTATTTTTAGAAGTGAGTAAGCATAATGTTTATAACAAGGAAGTAAATAGGTGCAGGAAACAAACAACTCAAGTATTCATGATTCATGTCTGGAAAACAGGTCATTCCAAACAGCTACTTCAATCAATAATTTCAACTTTTTGCCCATGAAAATATTCTTTATTCATGTCTGTTACTGCAATAATCAATTAACACAAATGTAGTAGCATAAAACAACACAAATTAAGTAGGTTATCACTCAGGTTAGTATGGGTCTTCTCAAGATATACGTAAGCTATTTCTTTCTGCAGATTCTAGGGAAGAATCTGTCTCTGGATCATTTGAGTTAACTATAGAATTGAATTTTTTTATTTGAAGGATAAAACTAAAGTCCCCATTGTCTTTCTTTTTCTAAACCGAGGCTCAGTCCTAGCTCTAAGGTGTCACCATTTTCCTTAGCTCATGGATCGTTTTCTTCACTTTCAAAGCCAGTACTGGCAACTTAAGTCCCTCAGATATCTACCTTCTTCCATCTCATCTCTCTGACCCAGTGGAGAAGACTCCTTGTCCATAAGGGCATTAGATCTACAGTCAGTCCAAAATTATTCCTTAATCTTAAAGTTCACACTTTTAATTATATCTGCAAAATTCCTTGCCATATAAGGTAGCATTCTCATCCTACCCCATTCTACATATTCATACATCTAGTTCTGGATGTGAGTGCATGAATATCTTTGGGATCATTGTTCTGACTCCATATTCATGAATAAGAAACCAGTTGAAATGTTTTATTTTTCATTCTTTTTCTCTTTAATTTTTACCAAGATACAATTGGTATACCTTAAACTATGCATCTTTAAAGCATACAATTTTATGAGTTTTCATGTACACATACTAGGTACCCATAAATTCATCACCACAATCAAAACAATGAATGTACTCATCATCTTTAAAAGTGTTTTCATGCCTCTTGGTAATCTAACCCTTCTTCCTTTCCCCAGCTCTATCTGTTTTCTGTCATTATAAATAAATGTACATTCTCTAGAATTTCATATATGAGAAAGTATATAGAATGTTTTCCCTTTTAGTTTGGTTGATTTGGCTTCTTTCACTCAACATAATTAAGCTTCAACCAAACCTGTGATATGAACTAGTGCTATATGCCATACCTATTCTATCTTAGATGCTATGCTTTTTATTGTTTTCTGACTAGAAAAATGTGCTACAAAAAGAAAAAGACTAAAAAACAGCTGCAGCTTTTCTAACTCTTCCATCCATCCCAACATCTCAGAGACAAATACAAATTTCAGGAGAATTTAGGCACTTGGAATCCATGACATTCAAACTATGCTTCATTATATCAGTGTTTGAGGTTTTTGCAGGGAGGACGTTATTTTGTTTTGTTTTGTTTTGTTTTGTTTTGTTTTGTTTTGCTTTGCTTTGTTTTGTTAGTTTTGTTTTGTTTTGCTGATGGTAATGAATTCAGGGGCTTCACACTAAGCTACATCCTTAGTCCTATTTTTATTTTTGAGACTGGATTTCATTAAATCCCTAAACTGTCCAGGCTACCGTCAAACTGGTGATCTTCCTGCCTCAACCTCCCGGAGGGCCGAG
The DNA here is from genome assembly GCA_004027295.1 of Dolichotis patagonum. Lineage (NCBI taxonomy): Eukaryota > Metazoa > Chordata > Mammalia > Rodentia > Caviidae > Dolichotis > Dolichotis patagonum. The sequence continues at coordinate 3,495 of PVJX010032712.1, forward strand.
ATTACAGGCATGTGTTAGCATGCTCCACTACATCTTTTAATTTTTGCTGTATGAAATCCATTCCCAAAACTTAAGAAAACAGTCACTGTTCTGTGGCTCCCTACTTTGAGCTGGGCTTTGCTGGGTGGTTATTCTGCTAGGCTGAGCAAGGTTCCCTCAGCAGCTGCAGGCAGCAGATAGATGGGTAGAAGATGATTCAGTAGTTTGCTCAGTCTGGTAGCTGGTTCCAGTTGTCAGTCATTGCTGGTTCCCTGCAGGATGCAGAGATGATTGGATGCAGATCTCCAGCAAAAGAATGTAGACTGGTGTTTACCTGGCTGCAGTCACAGGGCTCCCAAAGGCAGCAGGAGTAGGCAAGCCGCAATACACAATTGCATTATAAGCTTCAGTTTATTAATGCCATAATGGACACAGTGAATCACATGCCCAAGCTCAGATGAAAGGGATAAGAAGTAAACTCCACTTCTTGATCAGAGGAACAGATGTCACACATAAATATGGCAAAGGATATGGAGAAGAGTAGAATTTGTACCTATCTCCATAGCTAACTACATGTGACTCTCCCTTTCCTTCTCTTCCTCTATTCTCTCACCATTTATTCTTGCTTCAAGCCATGTCTCAAATTCAATTTCCTTACCCATTACTGAGCAGAATCTATTCTATTTCCTCCTAATTTATCAACAATTTATTTCTTCCTAAATCCAGGGAACTTTTTCACTCATTGTCTCATTTGGAGCATTAGTGTTACTTGACATAATGGTCTCTGTTGGTTCCCATGATACTTTTCCTTATTTTCCTCTTATATACTTCTCCATGGTGTCTTTTATGGAAAAAGTTAGTGCTTGGCACAAAAAGAAAATCAAACTTGGTCTGTTGAATGAATTAATGAACAAGTAAAATAGTGTGATGTTTCTCCATCCACTGATTAAATGTCAGAGCTTACCAAGCTTCTCTTGCTGTTTATCTGCTGATGACTTCCAGTTTTATACCTCCAGCCCCAGTCTCCTTCCTGTATTTGAGACATGGATGTGCAGCCTCTGACTGTTCATGTTTCCCAATGTCACTCCAAAGCCAACCCACCAGAATCTGATCTCTCAAACCTCCCTCCCAGACCTGCTTCACTTCCAGAATTCCTCCACAATCTGTCCAGCCATCCATACTACAAATCCAAGTGTCATCCTTGGTTCCCTCCTATGGGTCACCGGGTCCTATTGCTTTCTACTTTTTTATATGCTCTCCTTTCTCTCCAACCATTTTTATTGAACCAACCCTATTTTTGTTGAAGTTCTCATTATTCTTCCCTTAGATGCCCACAATCACCACCTATCTCAGTGTTTGCAAAAGGTATCTCAAGATAGGAATTGTCTGAGATGCTTGTTTAAAAGGCAGATGGTTGGACACAGTGCAAATCTGAGCCAGAGGCTACTGGAAGAGACCCGAGGAGCTATTCACTTTAAAGGCACCCCAAATGAGTCATTATCAGGGAATTTTGCGAAACACTGTCCTAATTCACCTTCCTATCTCCAGAGTTCCTCCTACCGTGTCATCCATTCTCTGCAGCACTGCCAGCGTGGGCCTGTTTAAAGTGCAGATCTACTCTTATCACTTCAAAGTTTGCTTCAAAGATTTCCAAGCTGCTCCTGGAGTTTAAGATATTAACCACATATTTTTTTACCATAGTCTTCAAATCTTCACGGCCCTTGTCTTTCAATGCCCCTCAGCTATCAGCCCCATGCTCTGTTCTTCATTCTTTCCTAACTGTAGCCCTTTCAGGCCCCTTCACCAGCTACACCTGTTACCAAGCACACTTGCCAGCTTCCCCTTGATTCATTCATCACACACTTCTATAACCTACAAGGCAGACACCATTATAGGTACTTTGGAAATGCTAATTCATTTATCTATCCTTATAACTCTAGGATGGTGTTATTGCTTGTGACTTGATGTCCCCCAAAGCCTTACACAGTCATTGTTGGGGATTTTTCAGAGATGGCTGGATCTAGAATGTGTGATGCTAGAATTAAGGGTGTATGATTACTAAATCAGCTCACTGATTGGTTTGGCGCCCACCTTAAACCTGGTAGCCTAGATAGAATATAAAAGAAGCAGAATGAAAGTGTTGCTATCCTTGAAGTTTACTGCTTCCCTTGTTGCTTTCTACCTGCCACAAACTGTTTCTCCTCTGCTGAGCCCCTCTGCCACATACCACCCTGCCTGGGATCTAGCCCATTATGAACTAAAATCTCTGCAAACTGTGAGCTAAATAAACCTTTCCTCCATTAACTCTGGGTGTCAGGTGTTTTGTCTCAGCAATGAGAAAAGTAACTAAGACAGGGAAAGTGGTAGGTCTGATTATTGTCAAGAAAAAAAAGGGAGGGGCAGCAATGCTGGATAACATGCATAGTCACTGTCAAATAGAAGAACTGACAGAGTCCAGTTTTCTGTGCCCTTACCAATGTATTCTACTGCCTCTCCTTCATTCAGTTAAACCCATTAGATTTCAATGTTCAGCTCATGAACTAGCACTTTCTAGAGGCCTTAGCTTTCTCAGTTGGAATTAGCATCTATATTTACTTTTGTCACAGCGTTCACAGCTCAGTGAAAGACCGTTTGTCTTGTGTCACAGACTGAACTGTGTATTCCTTAATGGAGGAAACACATTTTCACGTCCCCAAACTCAGCACCATGCCCAGCATGAACAAGAAACTAATTGTATGTTGAATAAGTGCAAAGGTGAAATGATGCACACGTGAATTTATAAGGATGCATCAGAAACATCAACATCAATGTGAATATTCTGCTTCTGAATCATCAAGTCACTTGCTTAGGGGTTTATGGGGCTTTTCAGTTCTTGGCATATGAGTTGGTTTCTCTTGTATCAAAAATAAACTTCTACTGCTTACAAATTCTATAAATTTTCATGGGAATTCAAATTAAATGCATGATTAGACATTTATTTGTTTAATCTGCTCAGTAGATTTCTTGTGTTTTTTGGTGTCACTCATGAAAGTCAAAACTATTTCTAGGCATTTCATTTTAGCCTAGCTTTCCCCTTTAATTCTTCACTCCAAAATGTTGAATAAAGCAGATCCCTTTTTGCGGTTGGAAAGTTTGGCTTTACATAGAACCTTTTAACACACGACTGTCAGCACCTGATTCTGGGTCATTTTTTAGCCTCTAACTTTCACTTCCTTCCTTAAATAGGTCTTTCTGATGAATCATCTTCAGCCACTCTGTGATTATGTGGGAACCAGATATGGAGTTTATAACTGAGTATGATACACTGAGGTCCTCCCTACCTCATATCATTCTGTGATCTGACTTGGGGGTATTTCTTTTTCATTCAATAAAAGTTTAATTGACTACTACATGGTGGATTTTGTTTGAGCCCCCAGTTCATTAGCACTTTCAACAAAAGTTGGAGGAAGCAGAGAAATGGGAACTGCTCACATTCACTAACTTTCAATTTATTAGCATTTCTGCTTTGGAGATTAATTTTGTGGAAAAGGACCTGAATGCGACTTTTATAATATTATTCAAATTCATCCTATACCCCACTCATTATTAAAAGTATGTATATTTGTGTATATGTATATGTGTAATTGTTCATCTAGCATAGAAACAGAACCCCTAAGCTTCTCAAATATTTATTTCTCAGTCTATAGTCCAGGAATACTTTATCAAATTCATTTCTACCTTGCACATACTGATCTGATGTTCATAACTATTTGCCTACTGGATCAGTTTTAGAAAATATGCTTTGGTAGAAATCTCTTTAATGGTGGTTATTATTGTGTCAAATAGGTATGCATGATCATGAATATTAATGTGAAAATAAAACCCTACTTTCTCTATGGAACAAAAAGAACCAGAATATCCAAACCTCCAATGCTAGGAAACACTAGAATGGATTAAGGAAAAGGGAATTGAAAAACATATACTGTCTTTTGATCTTCCATATGAATGGCCTAAATAGCTATGATTCTGACATGTATCTCTCTATATATGAGGGCTGCTTCCTGAGTGAAACACAGCTACAGAAAGCATACAACCACAAAAATACAAGCGTACAGTAGGCAATCACACTGCAGTTCTGTACTGCAAACGAACTCAGATGCTATGTACAAAGGAACTCAGCTGCCAATAGTAATTTCATAATATCTTAAACAGTTTACTTCCATTCTTCCAATACCATGAAGGGAACACAGAACTTACAAAAAAACTCTTCAAAATCTCCTTTTTCTCTTTTCTACAAGCTACCTTCACACTTCACAGCTGTTCTCCCTCCAACCCGCTTCCCTGAGTCATTTCTTCTTCCAGCAGTTTGGGCTGGTTTTGCTTTTCTCTGGCCTGTCTCTCCTGCTCTTTGTCAAGGTTAGTTTTTGATGTTTTATTAAGTCCTACTCATTTCCCTAACACCTTGCACGCATTGGTTCTCTCAGTTGCCATTCTCCACTATTAATGTCCAAAGCACTGCTTTATTTTAACATCATTTCTCTTCTCAGAAGATAGAAGAAGTGAAATCATTTTACAAAACCACTCTTCTTTAGCAGGCTGAAAAGACTCTACTATGAGTTGTTTCTTGCTGTTAGAGAGGCAAAAGTCTTGCCTAAAACCTACCAAATCTGAGTGCTGGATTTTGTTTGAGCCTTGAACATTGTTCCTTTAATCGCTTGCCTATTGATGAATATTATTGCATTGAATACCTCAGAAAATATCAGCAATTTAAAGGTTTATCTACTAGAAAATAGTTATAAGTAGCATCAATAATACATGCATCTTCCAACATTTTTATCCAAAAAATAACAGCAAAATAGGCCTTTAGTTTTTTTAATTTTTATGAAGATACAAATGAGATCATAGCTATAGCTCCCACACTAATTTTTTTGATTGTCTGGAGGTTCTTACTGTCTCATTAGCTCTAATCCATCTACATATAATGCTAACATAATGAAATGCCCAAAGCTACCTCTGTGTCCTAAACAGTAGGGCTCTGTGCATAATGTACAACAGTAAGATTAGGTGGCTAGGTAAGTATGGAGGATCCAGATAGAAGGCGCTGTGCACTAGGTACTATCAGGCATTTAAAAGAAACAAAAGTAGTTGAATTCCAACAACAAGGAACTACACACAAAAAATAAATTGTTGTGATCTGAAGTAACAAAACAAAGAAATGCATTTATGCACACATTTCTATCCAGCATTTCCAAACAAAATTTCAACAGCGTGGTCACTCGCTGATTGTGCCCAGGCTGCCAGACAGATTTGCTTATGACTGAGCAAAGTAGAAGAATCTTATGGAGAAGACAGATGGAGAAGAGACAGCAATGACTGGCATATGACGGATGGAAAGTCCTATGGGTTCATTGAACTTCCCCACTTCTCCGGGAAGATGCCTTCCTTTTCAACAGGTTGTAAAGCCAAGTGAGGTAACACGAAGGTGCCTAGCAGAGAGCATTGGGTAACCACCTGTTATGGCTGATACACTGTGCCAGCTTGAGGAGTTTAGAAGTTTAACTGAGAAACTCAGCAGGGAGCCAGGGTCCTTACTTTGTAAATATGCTCATCTTGTACAAGAGAAGGGCACAGAGGTGGTTTGAGTGTTACACCAGCCCTGGGTGGACGAAGCCTGCTTACAGTATAAGGGAGGAGAAGAGCCTTGTTTTCCTCACTTTTGCTCTGGCTGCCACCTTGAAGTGTTGCCCCAGGACCACGCCACCCTGCCTTGCAGCCAGCTGATGATAGACTGAAACCTCTAAAAACTAAGCTAAGTAAACTTTTCCTTCATTAATTTGGGGTGCTGGGTATTTTGTCCCAGGAATGAGAAAGCAACCAAGTCACCACCCATTCTCTTTCCACACTGAATTTGACTTTGACTTCTGACTCCCAGTTTATGGTAAAGTTTGCATATTCTGGAAAGTTCTTCTTTGACATCAAGATTAAAAACAAACAAAAATGACACATTTCTGCAGAACATATACCAATCAGTTCTACATACAGCATTGTTTATTTTAAATATATAAGCAGTAACAAGGAAGTATTAAACATTACTAATGAAAGCTATCCATGTAAATGCTTAGTATTTAAAAGAAAAACCAGTGAAAATAAAAGAGAAGTTTCTGGGGAGATTGTAAAACTAGAAGATATAACTTGAAATATTTCACAAAAGTCGGGTCTGATTAAGCAAAAGTTTTATATTTTGATTATGATATAACATAGAATTTTTTTAAAAATTGGAAAACATAGAATCACAAAAAGAAAAAAATTTAAACAAACTATAAACTTTCACCAGATATAAACTCTTAAATTTGGCATTTTCTTTCCAGAATTCCTTTATATATATTCTTTTTTTCTCTTACTACTTAAAATTACACTAGCTATATAGCTTTGAATTTTGTTCTTTTAAGTTGTGTAGGAAGCATTTTCCTGCTATAGAATTTTTTTTGAAATCACGATTTTTAATGGTTGCCAACTGTGTATAAGTGTACTCTAAATTTAACCACTTACCTATTATTGGTCCCTTTTACTTGATTCCAGTTTTTCACTTTAAGCAGAATTTTAGGTGATGGGAGTAATGTACTTTAGTTAGAAATAACATTTTGACCAACATAATATAAACCTTACATACTGCATACTGACAGGAAAGAGATAAAGAGTACCAGCTCAGAGTAGAAAGACAACATGGAATTACGTTACCTTTAGTATGATGCCTAGTGTAAAAATGCAATTGTATTTCTCAGTCAAAAAACATCTTACGAAAGTCAGAGAACACTTATTTAAGCCAAGGAATAGACAACAATTAAACAGTGAAATTAAACAGTGAAACAGTGATGACTTCTGTTCCCTCGTCTTGTCACAAACTCTGCATCTACATACATCGGCATACACTGCCATTCGTGCAGATGGCTAATCTGTAACAGTACGAGGACACTGAGAAGAACAGATTCATTACTATGGGTAGTCATCACTCTACTCATCTTTTGTCAAACTCAGGCAGCCAGACCCTTCTTACATCTCACAGACTCCCTTCCTTACACCAAAACTTGACCAACAGTGGATTGTGAAATGAAAACTTGTAAACCAAAACCAGGAGAATGAAGGCAGAAAATGAACTAAAAGCTCTGAAACCAGATTACTGGAATATTTCACACAGCTTAGAGATAGAAGTAAACAGAAACCAACAGAAGGAAATGCAGAGAAATCAGACCAAGAAGATTGGGACGGGATAAGGTTCAAGGGCGTAAGAGTGCAAAGATGCCAGTACCCAGGAAAACCAGGGTTCAGTGCAGAGTTTTAAAGTCAGGGTGGCTTTAAATTGCAGTTAGACTTGCATCCGACGGAAAGGCATGTTTTGTGGCTCTTGATAAATAAATAGTCACAGATTGGCATCTTGAGCACAGAATCAAGGGATCAAAATAACTGCCCTGTGTTTGGTAAGCTAGCATTCCATCCAAACCCCTGAAATCCCAGAAATTTGCCTCAAAATGGGACTTCAGATGTAGATCCTTCTCTTTTATCTTCCCTACTTTATCTTCTCTGGTATCATAGCCAGTCAGATTCCCTTTTGGTTAAACTACATTCCTTCTTAAGATCCTTTGGTTTTTGGTTGAAAGTACTCTCTCTGTAGCTACCTCCTTCATCCACCTTGCTGTTTTTTTTTTTAATAGGAAAGACTGTGAAGAGAGAAAAACTCTGAAACAAGACCTACATGTCCTCAACACATATCGGACAGGGACAAATGCCTCTTTCTTACACTTTCCAGGGCTTGGAAGTAGTGAGATGAAGTTGACCTGCTGAAGATCTTTGTCCTGTTTCCTTTAGAGCTGAGGGAGGAGGGCATACAGGAAACAATACAGAGAATCTCCAGGGAAAACCAAAACACAAACAGATTCCAAGAAATCTCTCTCCCTTGGGGGGGACAGCTCAGTATTAGGCCAGAGACCTCCATTGAGTGTATCAGCTTTACCTTAGCATTTTCTCTCCACAACACCTCCCAGGAAAGAGGACCTATTTATTCTTTCTCTGTCTTTTTATTCATATCAAAAAGCACTTCTGAGCTCCTTGTATTCTCTAGAGATAGATTTCCCCTGCATACCATGTTTTTTCACTTAAAAAATTTCTTATTTTGTGCATTCAGAATACACGTTTACATATGAAAGGTAACCACCAGGATTACAGTTATATTCAAAACTCTTAAAAAGTATTTATATGCTAGCATGAATTCAATGAGATTCATAATCATGGTGTCCTTACTAAATGTGAGGTACTCTAAGAACACACAAAAATCATATTATTGATTCTTCTTACTATATCCAAGATGTCACTGATTCTTTTCAACACAAATTATTCTTCTTTTATAGATGAGAAAATTAAGGATCATACAAATTACATGATGGAGTCAAGGCTCAAACCCAAAAATGTGTGACTCTTATACCCACGCTGTGGTCAACACCTTCAAGGACTCATGCCCTGGATAATTCTGACACTGCTGTCTTTGGAAATCTTTTGGCAAGAAAGGAGGATTTATCAACATCTTGCAGTGATACAGTTATGGGAGTTCAGGCATATACTTTATCAGCTCTGAAATGGCTGTAAAGTTAGCTAGACTCCACATTTACATACTGTTCACTTTATTAGGTAGGAGTGGAAAGAAAAAAAGTATTAAAACCACCCCCTGATTGCTACGCCAAGAGGTAAATTGCAGTTAATGACCAGTCAGTGTCTTAGTTATTTCTAGATTCTGAGGCAATAAATAAATAAATAAAACTCAATACCCAAATTTAAAGGAGGAAAGGATAATTTAGCTCACAGTTTGTAGAGGTTTCAGTCCATAATCAGCTGGCTCCAAGGCAGGGTGAATGGCAAAGGGAAATCACAAAGGAAAAACAGTTTATGGCAGGCAGAAGGTAGCAAAGCAGGCAAGGAAACCTACAAATGGCTGTAGCAGCTTCTTTCTGTCCTTCTGTCTTCTACCTAAATTACCAGGATTAGGGTGGTGCCAAATCAGTCAGTGAGCTGATTTAGTAATCACACACCCTTAATCCTAGCATCACACACTCTAGATCTAGCCACCTCTGACAAAGTCCCCACCTATGACAGCATAAGACTTTAGGGGGGGACATCTAGACACAAGCCATGACAGTCAAAATCCTTCAAAACCTTTGTCATAGGGAAGGAGACTGTTGTGTTCATCAAATCTTCCTTTTACTTTGTGTTCTTTCTCGAGATGGGACTTCCTGCTGCTTTCATTTAAAGTCACAGCTGAGCCCTGCTCCTGAGCCTCAGGACTCTGCAATCCTAGGTCATCTTTTCTTAAAATTAACATTTATTTATTTTTAATTGACAAAATTTTACATATTTACAGGGTACAACAAGATGTTTTAAAATGTGTATGCATTGTGAAATTATTAAATCAAGTTAATGAACATATCTTGTCACCTCACTTCCATATCAGCTTTTTATGGGGTGTACACTTCGATCTGCTCTCTTAGCATTTTCAAGTATACAGTGTATTGTGATTAATTACAGTCACCGGGCTGTCCCATAGAGACCCAGAACTTACTCCTCCCACTCTGGCCCCACAGTCTCTATAGGTCCTGCCTCTTTCTGAGTACTCACTGCTCCAGGGCTTACCTGGTTCCCCACACCCTAGACTGTCTTCTGCCTGGGCTCTGGCTGCACTGCCCTCTACAGGGACCACAGTGGGCCCCTTCCCCCGCTCTCCTTTGTCTGCCTTCCATTCCTCACTCTCTTCTTTGTACTCACTTATCAGTGGCCCACTTTGGAAATGCTCTGGCACCTATTTCAGATCCATAGATGCTGTTATCTCCCCAGCCAGAGATCAAAGCTTTCAAGCATAAAAGCACATTTCATAGAATGCAAGATTTTGCATCGCAGACACTGAATTTAGCAGCTTAAATTGTGCTGTGTCTGGATAATCATCTGTATAGCACAGCTTTATTAACATATGGTAATATCTAATATTAATAATGGTTATTTTATGAATATGTTAATAGAACCATATTCTGTGCTGAATCAATAGGCTTTGGGTGCCTATTTAAGACATGCTTCGGTACCACAACTTCGTTGCCTTGGGCACAGGTCAAGACCCAAGACCAAAAGCCAGGGAAAGCCGGTTCATTCTAGAGAGGTGATTCTCAACTGGGGAAAAATGTCTGCAGACATTTATAGCTGTCATAACTTGGAAGGTCAGCATGATACAAGGATCTAGCAGACAGAGACCACAGAATCTCATGCATAACCCAAAATGCACAGGAGACCTCCCACAAACAAAGAAATATCCATCCCAAAATGTCAACAGTAGCTGAGGATTTAGCTTAGTGGCACAAATGCCTGCCTAGCAAGCATGAGGTTGTGAGTTCAATCCCTGGTACCAAAAAAAAAAAAAGTCAAGAGTACCAAGGTTGGAAACTTTAATTCAAAAAGCATAGTTATTCTAAAGTCAAGTTACTAGCATTGTCTGATATTTTATGGTATAGTTCACTGCTCAATGCAGAGAATATAGATTCTATTTCTAAGATTGAGAAACCCACCATTTATATATTTGTCATTTTCACTGAATGCAATGTGCTACCACTTTTTCTCTATATTCAGAATGGTTCCCTCAATTGCCAAATTTAAGATTTGCAACTTTTTTTTCCAAATTGTTACATAAAATGTTTGAATTGGCAGACAGCTTAGGGATTAACTGCCCTAATCATCTCATTTTACACATAAAAGACTAAAGTACAACATGGTCAGAAGCCTTGTTAGTAGTTTTCTACTTTTGGTAGTACTGGATCCTAAGTCTTTATCAATATTACAGGGCTCTTTCCAGTATCACAGTGCAACATATGTGTGGCGGAATAAAATTCTTGGGGAGTTTCTTTTTTCAATGCATAAATTTTAGGCTTTCTGGACCTATTAACTATGTTTTATGACTGTATATATCAATCAGAAACTAGAAAATAATTGCTACAGTAATATACAATAAAACACTTTTTGTCTGATAAGCTTGCCAGTAAATTTCTTCTGGAAATGGAAATTCTAAAACTATATGCTATTTTTTGCTGTTCTGCTCATTTAGGTAATGCATTTTGGATTGCTTCACAATTGTTTCAGATAATTATGTGTTAATCTTTGTCTTTGTCAGGCATCCATTGATCTTTTCTTGGAAAATGGATTGCTGTTATTAACATTTAAATAAGAAATCTTAATGAAAATCTTTCCAAAACAATCTTAGTAAGTAGGGTTATTCTCTGCAATAACTTAGTTTTTACCTCTTTGTCAAAGGAATTGCTAGACTAAAGGGGCTAAATAACTTACAGGTAATCATGTAGTGTATTACTGATAAAGAAACAAATAGAATGCTCAGTTTTTTATTTGGGCTCAGTTTGATTTCTGGTTTTTGTTTTATTTTACTTTGAAATTAACTCATGCATTGTATGGAATTCCCAGTTTGTTGCTCAGCTACATTGTGGACATCACCTTCTGAGTTTTGACACCAACATGGGCAAAGCGAGTAACAAAAATTGGTTTCACTATTTCTCAGGGTTTACTGTTGAACTCTGTTTACTGAAATATTTATGATATGAGAGCTACAGATCAATCTGAAACTTCACTTCCCACTGCTGAATTTTGGTTTTGTACCACTTGTCCCAGAGAAAACTCAGTGGAAGTTCATGCAGACCCCAACTTGCATCAAATACTTCAACTCAAGGAATCACAGTAAACAGGACCCCACTAAAATGTCACTCATTCCTATTTTGATTAAAAATGAGGAACAGAAAAGAACATGCGCAGACTAGAGCTACTTGCAATGACTTGGTTGGGATTTATAACAGAAGGAAGAAGTTGATTCCAGAAGTTGTGTTTGAAGTATCAAGAAATGTGTTTCTGGCATGTAAATACCATGCAGACTGACAGCACTATTAGAGGTAGGAATGATGTGCAAAATAAATCGCCACTATGTGTAATGACAAGTTTGAGTGACAGATGAAAAATAAAAGTGAACAATTTTCCTGCTAACATGTCAGGCAACAAATGCCTCTTTCTTTCAGAAGAAAAAGATATATATGGTTGCAAATTCTAGCAGCTGCCCATCTGGTGAACTCCTTACATCCTTGCAGAACTATAATTTTGGCCCAAAATGGAGCAATTGTTTTGTAAAAATTGTTACCTCTTCACTTCATTGAAGGTTTATGACAGTTTATTCAGACTGTTTCTGTCCAATTTTAACAATGTGTTTTATACTAACATTGTCCTGTTCTACTGCATAATAAGAAATCCAAGAATAGATTTGGTGTTCTATTTTTTTTGTGGCATGAAGGTCGCTGTAAGTTCAGATTCACTATCCTGTGCACATTTACCTGTTTTTGCACCAAAAATAAGCAATATTTTAGAAGTCATCTCTTCTTGAAGAAGAACAGTAAAATAAACCTTTTGTATTAATCTAACATTGTTAAAAATAACTCAAGGAGATGGTGTACAAAAAAATCTTCAAATGATTTAGTACATGTCTATATCAGATGATAAAATACTGCCTTTGTCTACCTGCTACAATGTATATAGGTTCACTGGGTAATGGAAATTCCACAGTGACAGCACTTTGTCATGAGGATGAGTGTTTCTAGAAATATATTTCCAGAAAGTTTCCTCTGTACTTCAGAAAAAAAAATTAGTCAACTAGTTGTAATCACCTAATCATCCCAAATTATCTTGCATTATTTTCGAAATCTTGTATCGCATATCAGACCCATCATTTGGCTTTAGCTAATGAAAACAGTGATTGCATAGCACAAAGGCCTAAGAGCCTCAAACCATTACAGAAAACTGAAGCATTTTTGTGGCCTGAAACAGCCCAGTTCTGAGAATTTCCTAACAATGTACAGTATAGTTTGGGTAAATGAGTGCCAAGGGACCCTTTCTATTTTTTAAAATAATTGATTATGGCCATGTTAACATATGCTATTATTTAGAAGATTCTCACTTCTGCCCAGAAATTCCATGACATGTTGCTTTCACATGCTCTTACATTTCACTATTTCTGCACTGAGTTTTCATATTACACTTCATGGGCAACTGTTTTTCCCACTGAGAAAAATGATCTTAAATTTCATTTTCCCAAATTATTGTTGTGATCTTTGCAAAATGTCAAAATGTCTCTTTGACTAAAGAGTAGCAATGGGTATATCTTGTTTTACATGTGGTATTCAAATTGAAAGTATATTTATAAGGTGGAGAACCTCTGGCCATTAAGGTTTTCCCCTGCCTTTTCACTGTCTCATTTCCTCAGCTACTGTGAAGTCCCTTTAATCCCAGCTCCCTTAATTCCTGTCTGCCTGGCATTTGGGAGGCTGAGTTATCTGATGTCATAGCTCATCACCTGCCTACTCCTTGGGGCTCACTCATAGTACCCCATTCTGTTTACCCATTAAAGATAAATTAATTATCTTTAATTCTAACAATAACCATGAATGCAGTTTGCGGTGCATTTCCATGTGCCTGAGAGCCATGATAAACACTCTGCACGTGTTGTTTCCCCTTAGTTCTCATCACAATCCTATGAGATATCGCTATTGAAAAAATCAAAATTTAGAAAGGTTAAAGAAATATGCAGTAAAAGTGACAAGGGCTGAATTCAAACCTAGACCTACTGTTTTGTAAGAGGAAAAATGAATGACTCTGTTCCCCAAGGTGGAGTCTGAGAAGGACAAGAGACATTGGCTAAGAACTGAGTGGAGCCTCTGCTAAACCAGGGACCTCACAGGTCCCCTTGGTGCAACTGATGAGGCGAGGACTCCAGGGGAAGTGAGTCAGCAGAAAGATCCTTCTTTACCTCCCAGCAAGCACAAAGGGAAAGATGGTAGGAAAGGAGCCTGTACGAGTAGCCATTATTAAATACTGAGAATTACTGCTTGTGTTGAGGGAGAAACCATTTGAACTTCTGCAAATGTATTTACTACCACAAGCTATATGTCAGACACTATTCAAATACTTCATAAATATTATTTCATTTAACACTTATAAGAACTCATGAAATGGAAATTATTACTGCTCTCATTTTGTATATAAGGAAATTGAAGTAAAAAAAAAAAAGTTCATTACTTTCCCCCAACTATGCCTCTGGTAAAGAAAGTTAAGGTTCGAACTTTGGTAATTTGGCTGTAGACCTAGTCCTTTATCAGGATAATTTTCAATTTGAGAGCACAAATATTTGTTTCTTTCTCTGGATTTAAACCAATATTTCTCAAGCCTGGATACTAGATCCCCAGAGACACTCAGAACAATGCCAAAGAGGCCTTCAAAGTCTCTTCCTGTATATTTTAATCTTATGTGACATTTAAGGTATGGCTGACATCAAGAGTTTCCCATTTGTTGGGAAGATTTGCTGTTAAGGGAGAGATTCCAGATCTGGGTATGCCAGTCAGAAATAAAACAGCATGGTGCATTAGCATGTGCAACAGTGTACAGTACAGGACCTGCCCCCGTGTCTTCTTTAGATGTTAACCCTTTCATGGAAACATTCTAAGTAAAGAGCCCTGACTTACTGGTTTTTTTTTTTTTTTGCACACCTTTCTTCTGCTCCTTCACTTGTAGTGAGCAGTGCTATAATTCCTTCTAGCCCCCAACTATCTTCTGTTTTGTAACTTCCTTGAGGTTGCTATATATACTGTTGATCATTCAGAAAAATTTATTCTTTCCTTCTTTTGCAATAAATACAACTTTAAATTTTAGCTGGAGACAGTGCTGCACAGCAAAAAAAAAAAAAACCACATTGCCCAGTCTTTTTGAAATAACTAAGTGACCCACATGACTAAGTTCTGATGGAATGAAAGCCAACAAAAGTGTTTGGGTAAGGCATACTGAAATTTTCCTTTAGGAGAAACCTAGCCATCTTTGCCTTCCACTTTCTTGCTGTTTTCCATTCCAGTGGGACAGATAAAGTGCCAGAACCCATCACAGACCATGAGGTGGACTCAGGAACAGAAGCCATTAGGTATGGAAGAGCAAAGGTTATGAAGCTGATGTCCTTTGCTAGCCAAGGGTTACTTTACCCCAGATTTCTTTAACAGAAGGCAAATACATTTCTGACCTACTTAACTCCAGGTTATTGGATTTCCCAGCCATATGCAGCTGGACTGGATCATAGAGATGCTATAATTTCTTGTCAGCACTGGTTATTGAACCAAGTGTCTCACTTTTGCTAAACATTCACTCTGGCACTGAAGGATGCATCCAGTCCACAGATACAGTGTTTTCTTCAGCTTTATGTTCACAGAAATATACAGCACAAAGCTTCAATGGAGCATGTTCTGCTGAAAAACATATTCATTAGTTTAATTTCTATATTTCTATATTTCTATATTTTGGTAACTTTAGAATAAAAAACATATTATCAGAGAATTGTTTCCTTCATTCTATAGAAAACACAAAACTCATGATGGCAGACCAGTAGGTAGCAGGAAAGGGGCCCTCTCTGAGAGAGACAGCTCAAATGCCAGAATAAAATACCCTGCAGAGACCCAAACAGAAAGAGATGGACTCTCACAACCCACGAAGAAACTAAAATGCAACAAACTGCTCAAATATGAGGTCCTGAGACTACCATAAGAGAAGCGAAGATCAACAAGCACAGCACCCTCCTCGAGCCAAAAGAATCCCTGCCAAAGACCTGACAAAGCGATCCGCGCCAAAGTGACTGGCTTTAGCCGCCAGAGCACGGAGTTGAACAGCCCTGTGTGCGGCTCGCCTGGACCAGTCCTGCACACGACCCACCCAGAGGCACCGTGAATTCGCACCGCAGCCGCGCTGAAGTCGGAGGTCAGGGAACACAGCAGTTTTCGGGGACCAGCATCAACACTCGGTGAGTGATGGGAGTAAGACCCTCCCACAGGAAAGGGGAAACCGACTGGAAGACATGTTGGATTTGGGCAGGAGAGCCCTGACTCCATAAGGAAGTGGCTTCAGTTTGTTGCTCCCCTCATTGAGCGGGTTGGTGGAATCTGCTTGGACTAGGCCGCACCCCTGGCCAGGACCCAGTGAGTCGCTACAAATTAATTCCCTGAGATCAGCACACACTGACACAGTGAAGGCCTGCAAAGGTTGACTGGCCCAGGGGGAGGAGCCAGCGCACACTGCCTGTGCCTTAACTTTAATCTCTGATAGCCGACTGAAGAGGGCAAAAGCTCCTAGCCTGCACCCTCTAAAGGAGCCTTAACCAACAAGAAAAGGGGCTGGGAATTACACTGTACACTTGTATGGAAGGAACCAAAAACATGACAAAAGGGAGAAATAAGAAAAAAACCTCAGCCCCCAACCATGAGAACATTGATCCAAGAGAGGCAAATACAAAAGAGGGCAGCCAAAATGCAACATCAAACACAGCATTAGCAGACGTAAAGAGATTTCTTCAGGACCTCGTAAGCGGGACCAAAACTGAAATATTAATTCAAATTAAACAAGAGATAAGTAGATTAATAAAAGAAGGGCTGGGCACCTCTCAAGAAGACACAGACAGAAGAATAGAGGAACACAAAAGGAGAGAAAAATTTAATGAAGAATACAGAAAAAACCTAGAATTCATGAAGCAGATTCAAAGAGATTATCAGGAAACTAAAGACTCCATAGAAAGCTGGAAAACTGCTTGAAAGAAACCAAAGATAGACTATCAAAAATGGAACACAGGCTTGCAATGTGGGGTCATGAAAGGGAAGATCTCTTAAAAATAACAAGGGAGCAGGCAGTAAAGATACAAAGACT
>PVJX010032713.1:0-20216 GCA_004027295.1 Dolichotis patagonum
ATTCTCCTTTCCTGATGTGGGAATTCACCACAATAAATTTCCTTCTGAGGACTGCTTTCATTTCATGCCACAGGTTCTGGTAAGTTGTACGTGTATTTTTGTTTGCTTGTAGATATTGCTTAATTTATTCTTTAATTTCTTCTGTGAATCACTCATTGTTCAGAAGTGTATTATTTAGTTTCCATGTGTTTATGGAGCTTTTGCTCTTTCTTTTCTCATTAATTTCCAGTTCATGGCACTATGGTCAGATAATATGCATGGGATAATTTTGATTATTTTTCATTTACTTAAGCATGTTATATGGCCTAGTATCTGGTCTATTTTAGATAATGTCCCATGTGAAGCTGAGAAGAATGTATGTTCTGATGTTGTTGGGTGGTTTGTTCACAGGTTTGATTCAGTTCTGTTATTTTTGCTGATTTTTTGTCTAGTGGATATGTCTCTTTGTGTTAATGGGGTGTTAAGGCCTCCCACTATAGTTGTGTTATTTCTTGAGTTTTCATGTCTATTAATATTTGTTTATATAGCTGGGTGTGCCCATATTTGATGTGTACATATTTAAGATTGTTATCTGTTCCTCTTGAAGTTTTCCCCTAAGTAGTATACAGTGACCTTTATCTATTTTGATCATTTATGGTTTGAAATTCACATTGTCTGTAAACAGAGTAGCTACCCCTCCTTTTTTTGGGTGGGGGTTCCTGTTGCATCAAATATTGTGTTCCATCCTTTGACTTTCAGTCTATGAATTTCCTTTTGTATTAGATGAGTTTCTTATAAACAGCGTATGGTTGGATGTGGTTTCTTGATGCATTCTGCCAGTCTATTTCTTTTAATTGGTGAAATGAGGCCATTTACATTAATGGTTATAAGTGATATATATTGGCTTATTTTTGTCATGTTATCTTTCTGCTGTTGGTTGTCTGCTTTCCACTGTTTAACTATTTTCTGTGCTTCATGATTGTTTTCTGTTGGTATTCTTGAAATCATAGATATTTTTATGTCTATTGAGAATACCTTTCAACATTCTTGGTAGGGTTGGTTTGATGGTCACAAAGCTCTTCAGTTTTTCTTTTTCTTGGCAGTATCCTATTTCTCCATCAATTTTGAAGGATAGTTTTGCAGGGTACATCAATGTGGGCTGCAGGTTAGGAAGTCTGCTGTGATTCTGATGAGCTTTCCTTTTATTTTTCCTTGTATTTTTGAGACAGGTTGAGTTCAGGTTGGCCTTCAGCTCAATTTGTAGCCCAGGCTGGGCTCAAACTTGCAACAATCCTCCTTCTTCAGCCTCCCAATTGCTGGGATTACAGATGTGCACCACCATACCTGGCTTCTTTTATAGATGATTTGTTTCTTTCCTTGAACTGCTTTTGATATTTTGTACTTATGTTGAATTACTAGGATGCTGATTATTATATGTCTGGGTGTAGGATTATTTTGGTTACAGTTATTTGAAGTTATATATGCTTCAATTCTCTGTATGTCAGTTTCTTTTCCCATGTCTGGGAAATTTTCTGCTACTGCTTCTATATAGTCTTTTTATATCATTTGTGTTGCCACCTTTTCATTTACATATATCAAACTTATAATGCTTTTCTTTGCATCATCTTGAAATGGCTGAATTGTAATTTCCTGGTTCCTTGTTATTTTTAAGAGATCTTTCTTTTACTGTTCACTACCTGCAGTATTCAAGGTCTGAAACTCCATCTTCACATTCATTCAGGCAGTTTTGCCAGCTTTTGATGGAATCTTTGATTTGCTGGATATGTCTTTGAATCTGTTTTATGCATTCTAATTCTTATATTGTTCATTCGAGGTTTCCATCATTTTGCAGTGTTCCTTGTATTTTTTTTTACTATGTCTTCTTTAGATGAGTTCAGCATTTCTTTCATTACGTTTATCATTTCTTCTTTTACCTAGGAGATTAATTCTGATCTGATTTCCTTTAAAGCTTTATGGAGTTGTTTGTTTATTTCACTTGCTATCATTTCAGAAGTTTCAGGTTTGTGGCTTATACTTTCTTCTATGTCCATGTCTCCTAGGCTTTTTGGGGATGGGCTACAGGTTTGAGATTTCATTTTGTTGTATTATTTTGTCATTTTCCTGTATACCCCTAGGACAGCCAAATACAAAGTCTCAGTTGTTTCCTGGGTTGAGGATGGCTGTCCATACTGGAGGGGGTTTCCCTAGCTGAGCTGGGGTCATTAGGCATTCCTTACAAGGTTCCTAGTGACACTTAGAGGTTACCAGAAAGGGTGGAGTACACTGGGTAGACATTCAAGATGCCCCACACAGTTCACCAAGGCTCCTCAGCTGATTTGGCTCACATGGCGGGGCCCTACCAGGTCCTGAGTGGCCTCCAAGTTTGCACAGCTAGATGGAGTAGCCTGTGCCATGTGGCACAGCGATGTTCCCTCATTGCTTGAGGTTGCTGGGTGGGGGTCTACCAGGACCCAAGAGGCACACAAAGGTTCCTTGGCTGCTTGAGGTCACTGGGTGGGGCCCTACCAGGACCTGAATGGTGCTCCAAGGCTCTCTGGATGCTTGGGGTCACTGGTGGGACTCTACCAGGACCCAAAGAACAAACCAAGACTCCTTGGTTGAGTACCCATATTTATAGGAGCCCAATTTGTAATAGATAAATCCTGGAAACAACTAAATGCTCATTAACAACTGAGGAATGTATAAAAAAGGATAAACTTGAGACTTTTATAGGTAAATGAATACAACTAGGACCATACTTATAAGTGAAATAAATGAAACTCTTATGTGTAAGCTAAAGGGCCAGCCTGTTCTCAAAGTCTGTTCATGCTTGGGTTGCAAGAAAAGAAATTTTCCAGAACTGTTCCAACCGCAGAAGTTAACCTTTCCCAGGATGGTACTTTATCATGACCATGTCACACTGCTCCCACACCTGGCTCACCTGCAGAGCCCCCGCCCTGAACAACCCTTAAAAAGCCTTTCCCCCAAGCCAAATGGTGGCTGTCTTAGTCCACAATGTAGTCCACCCCCTACCCAATAATGCTTCTTTCTTGAGGCAGAATGTCTGGTGTGGCTTTGCATGGGTTCTGGTTCATCACTGGTGCAAAATCTGGGAGGGATGCCTAGGTCAACTGACTGTTCCCTCTTGACCTCGGTCCACAGCCAACTGACCCTGCACAGACCATGAGCCCCAGACCATTCCCTTGCTGACACCAGCATCCAGGCACTTCAAAATTGTGAGTGAGTTCCATTTATGCCTTTTGTTGCTCCTCCTCCTTGCCAACTCCAATCCCTGTTTCTGTCCTTCACACATATTTCCTCCTAGACTCTCTGGGACTTCCCAACCACTTTCCCTTGTTTCAACTCTTTTCTGGAGTGGGTCACTACAGAGCTCTTTCAGGGCATTTTCCCATACTTCACAGCTGACAAACTTGCCTTTTGCACTTTCATTTTCTTTTTTCTCTGTTTCTTCCCACAAAGGCAATAGTTCTCTATGGAACAGCTCGTCTACGCTTCCGGGCTCCCTGCCCCTTGCCTGAAAGTCATGTCAACATACTGAGCCGCTCCTCCCTCTACACTTGAAGCCCTCTCCAAACAGGGATGCCTGCTCAGAGAGCCTGTAGTCCTACGTCCCTTTGGGGACTTTCTACAGATGATTCTTGCCTTTAGCCTCTGCTCCATCTCAGCATCTCTCCTCTGTCTGGTACCCCCTATGGGGAACAGTCAATCCTCTTCCCCTCTGCAACATACCTACGTCCCTTTGGGATTTTCCATGGATGATTCTTGCCCTCATTCTTCTCTCAGTCTTAACATCTCTCCTCTGCCTCATTTTAACCATGGACAATACTCTTTCTTCTTCCCCCTGACCCACACTTCTGTCCTCACTTGCCTCAAGTCTGTTCTCCACTCCCCTCTCAGCCTCATGGAACTCAACCCAAAAGTCTCAACTCCCTCTGCCAGACAGCTTAAGCCATCTATATATTAAACAATAGCTCAATTTGGCCCCCCCAAAATACACTTGATTTTACTATCCTCCTACATATTTGTCAATGCAATGCAAAATGATCTGAGGTACCTTATGCCCAAGTTTTCTGTGCTCTTTGCAACTGACCTCCTTCCTTCTGCACCAGCCTTTTCAGACCCATCTGACCCTCTACACTACCAAAACCCTTACCTGACAATCCCACTGACTTTAATATCTCCTCTGCTCCTGCCCCTCCCACCATACCCACAAATCTTCTCTTGTTCTCCACTGCTGCCATTTTTCTAATCTACTTTCATGTCCCTTTTTCCTTCTCTGATCTCTCACGTATCTTCCTGCATGTAACATCCTTGCTGTTGACCCATACAATTATATAAAAAAGCTTAATTCTCACTCCCACTCTGTCCCCTCAACAAAATATTAAACTCACATTTTATGTCCCAAGCAACACCAGACATTCAAACTAAATTCAAAAAGTCAGACCTGTGTCCTCAATCTCCCCAGGGAGACCTCTTAGATATGACTTTCCATGTCTTCAACAATAGACAAAAATAAAACAACCTTAAAAAAGGTTACAGTCCAGGATGACCTTAAAAAAAAAGAGTATGCATTCTAAACTAAACTTCAAGGCCAACTTCTGGCCACAGAGGCTACAGTAGCAGTGGCACTTGGAACTCAAGATAAAACACAGGCCAAAAAAATGCTTCAAATGCAGCAGAAAAACAACACTGGACACAAGCCTACCTTATCCTGTGAACACAACTAGGAACTTGTCCCATCTGCAAACAAGAGGGCCACTGGAAGTGTGACTGTGCCAGATAAAGGGTAACTTCATCACCTTCCCCACACTCATGGGTTAGGACATTGCCACCTCAGACTCATCACTGGCACATCTGCTCAGCATGGCCGCTAAAAAGGATTGATGGTGCTTGGAGCCTATGGCCTCACTAAGGTTATCTCTTTCAGAGCCCCAAGTCTTGCTGGACATCTCAGGTAAAAAAATCCTCTCTTTCCTTGTTAACATGGAAGCCACTCATAGTGTCTTCTTGAGTTTTCAGGCTGATGTTCCTGGTCTACAGTCTCTTGTTGATGGCCAGTGTACATGACCTCCCCAGACAGGACCTACTCCCTGCAGATTCCAAACCCTTTGTTGGCACACAACTGTCTTATTACCCCAACCTGTTCTGGACCTCTTTTGATTAAAAAAAAAAACACTCCAAATAATCCAGTTTCTCTTATACTGTCTCTCCCCCCTTGCTCTCTTACTTCATTCCCAACCTTCGTACACCACTGACTCAGCCTTTCCCCATCCCTCCTCCCTTGTGGACTCTACAATCTGAGACACCTCCAGTCCTACTCATGCCAACCACATTACTCTGCTGCTAATTTGCCTCAAACACCCCTCAGTCTTCCTTTCCATTCCCCAATACCCAATAGCCTCTAAAATTCAATGGGGGCTCAAACCTAAAATCTGCTGCTTATTAACTAATGGGTTTCTAAAGGTCATTCACTCATCTTGACACCCCATTCTCCCTATCCTCAAATCCATTGGCTTCTATCATCTAATCCAAAATCCCAGAGCTATTACAATGGGATATTGCCAGTTCACCCGCTGGTGCCACACCCTTACACTATACTGTCTCATAGTCCTATGTGTACATCTCACTCTCCTGTATTAGACCTTAAAGATACATTTTTCATTATTCCCTAACACCCTGATTGCCAAGACTCCTTTGCCATCTGTCTTTATCGTAGACCACCCTAAGGCTCTCTCAGCCCCCCACATTCCTATATCCCGACCACTCTAAAGATCTTGTATCTCCTCTCCGACTCCACCTGTCAGGCTGCTGGCTCTGCCTCCCCGTCAGCTCCTCTTCTCAGCTCCTCTCCCGGCTCTCTCTACTCCCGGGCCCCTCCCAGGCCTCTGCATCATGCTCATGCTTGTGCCACATCTCATCTCTCTATTCCACAACACGGTTACAGAAGTCACCACCCCAATTTTAACCAGATACTCCTCTCAGATTTCACCTATCAGACGGTGCCCACAGCTAATCCCAACATTGACCCTACATCCCCAGCCTAACCTTCCCACTTTGCCCCAAGCCAGCCTAAAGCAGCCAAAAAGGCCTCATTGCCTGATTTATTAAGAAACCAGCAAAAAGTATACCAAATGCAAAAACAAGAGCTATTTACATAACCATAGTAACTTTTGAAATTCTGATACTATGTAAATATGCCCGAATTTATCATTTTATTTTCAAAAGCTAGCTAAAAATCATCAATCAGAAAGAAAGACCTATCTTAGAACTTTAATACACACACACAAGCACACAGACATACGTGTCTATGTCACATATGTACTAATGCTGCCTATATGTATAATTATCAGCAATTACTGATCAGACATAGACTCATACAGGGTGGGTTACCTGGACTTCAAGCAAATCTTCCTTCATTTTAAGCTGTTGGGCTTCAGTTGTCTTCCTGTAATGAAAATGATTTGAAATATGTCATCATAAAAATACATCACTGCTCTTTGGTTTTTTTAAGGAGTAATTTGAACCATTATGAAATGGATAGGTGATTTTTGAACATCATTGAACATGGAAGGACATTTTTGCACATAATTCATCTTAATTTTTTATCCCCTTTCCTGCCTTCCCTCTACCTTCTTCTAACTCCCCCACTGGATCTCTTCACTTCTGAAGCAACTTCTGAAGCAGACAATGGAGATCCAGCTATTTCCTATTGTATATCTTTCATTTTGTTATTTATTTACATTTTGGGTTTCTCATATAAGAAAAACTGCAAGATATTTAAGCTTGCATATCTAATTTATTTCACTTAACATTATAATCTCAAGGTACATTCATTTCTCAACTAATGTCTCAACTTTATCTTTCTTTATGGCAGAGTAGCATTGCATTGTTTATGAATACTACATTTTCTTTATCCAATCATCTGTTGATAGACATGGAGACCACATCCAAGGTTTAGTTATTATGAGTTCTGCTACTATAAAAAAGGATATGCACATATAACAGTAATATGATATTTTTAATTCTTTCAGGAAGATACCAGTAATATGACATCTTTAACTCTTTCAGGAAGATACCTCGAAGTGGGATAGCTGGGTCAAATAAAATATCTATTTTTAGTTTTTTAGGATTTTCCATACTGATTTCCATAATGATTATATTAGTTTACATTCCTACCAACAATGCAGAAGGATTCTTTTTCCCTGAAGCCTCTCCAGCATTTGTTATTATTTGATTTCTTGATGAAAGCCACTTGTTCTGGAGTAAGAAGGAAGGTTACTGTTGCTTGAACTTGCATTTCTTTAGTGATCCAAGATCTTAAGTATTTTTTTCTTGTATTTGTTGGGCATTTGTACATCTGTGAAGTATCTATTCATTATAACATTCTGTTTGAATATTAGAAAAGGCAATAAACAGAAACCCAAAAGATTAAAAATTCTATTGACATTGTAAGCAGCAGAACTGATGAAGGTGAGAACAGAGTATGATAACTAGAAGACAGGGCTGATATTGGTGACCAGTTACACAGAGATACCTTGAAAATAACAAGATGACAAGAAAAAAATTAAATCAACAGCTTCTAAATACTGAAAAGACTAATCCATGATGAACTGGAAAAGTGAAAACTCAGAAGACAGTATAAATGGCACATAAAAATGTTCTAACAGAAATGAGAAAAATTCCAAATACGAGAAAAGAATTTAACATACGGATAAGTGAGGCACAGAAAACCCTAAATAGCTATGATCAGAAAAGAATGGTGAAACCACAAGACTATTAGCAACTATTTTGAAAACCTGTACCCCAATTAATTGGCGAATCCAAAAGAAATGAATACATTCCTCGATACATATGAATCATAAAAACTAAACTAAGAAGATACAAAAGTCTGGAAAAATTTAATAACATACAATGAAATCAAAGCAGTAATAAAAACCCTACTAACTAAGAAAGAATCCTAGTCGCCATTAGATTCACCACTAAATTCTACAAGAACTCTAATACTCCTCAAGCCTTTTAATAAAATCAAAAGGGAGAGAGTACTGCCAGAGTCATTCCTGAAAGCTGGAATTACCATGATTTCAAAGCTAGACAAGGTGCCAATCAGAAAGAGGACTATAGGCCTGTCTCTTTAATGAATACATACACAAAAATCCTCACGATACTGGCAATACATCATTAGAAGGTTCATATAACATGACCAAGTAGGTTTTTACTAGGGATGCAAGGTTGGTTCAACATATGAAAATCAATAAATGTAAACAGAAACAAAGACAAAATACGTGATCATCCAAATAGATGCAGAAAAAATCTTTGAATAAATTCAACTCAAAGTTTAATGGTCACACTTTCTTCTCTGATCAAATTTCTTACATTGGTCAACAGCTAAAACATATGCTCAATGAATTTCCTTTCAGAATTTTTGGAACTATAAAAAGAATGAATTTCTAGTTTCTTTTCCTTCTCCTTCTTCCACCCCAACCCTCTTTCTCCTCCAGCTGCTCCTTCTTTTCCCTCGTCCCTTTCCCCTTCTCCTTCTTCTTGTTTCTGAGTTAGGGTCTTGCTACAGGGTCCAAACTAGTGGGCTTGAATACACTATATAGCCCACTGTGTAGCCCAGGATTGCCTCAAACTCATGGTAGTCCTCTTGCCTCAGTCTCCCAAGTGCTGGGATTACAGGTGTGTGCCACCACGACTGGACTTAGTTTCTTTTTAATACTATACTTAAGGATTAAGTATTTGCCCAATTGTGTAATAATTATTTTATAACATGGATTAAAATATTGTCTTAATAAATTAAAATAATCCACATACACAAAAACAGATCATATCTTTACAAATCAAGTAAATTAAATACAGTAGAAAAGAGCAAATTCTGAGAGTTTGATTTGGGAAGTTAACAAATTACAGAGAATTATATGACTGAGGAAAAAATGTAAATCCTTTTCCTCTATGATTCTTAAAAGATTTAATTCTGTTCATCTGTTCCAAAATATCTTGTGGTTCCCATTCCCATTCAAATGCACTGTTAGTTCCCTGTTTTTCTATTTTTAGTTTTTATCAAAATCATATTCAGATTCACTTATAAAACTACATTCTGGGGATGAGCAAAAAGACGGCAGAGTGGTAAGCAGCAGACAAAGAGTCTCTCTGAGAGTTGCCACACAGATGCTGGAATATAACAAGACCAGAAGGAGGGAAGTGGATTCCTCTGGCCCCAGGAAGGATCTGAAGTAAGAATCAAACCCGTTGGAGAGTGTAACGAGACAAATTTCAATGAAGAAGGAGGTAGCTTGCAGAGAACATCTCCCTGAGTCAGGACACACTACATGAGAGGAGAAATTCAAACCTGCAAATACACAGTGACTTCTGGTGATACCAGAGGCCTCCACAGAGACACAGCAGTGGAGGGCAGCAGCAGACATGAAGGACTGCACTAGCTGGAGGTGAGTGCTGAGGGCTCGGTCATCTTGTGGGAAAGAGCAACTGGCCAGGAGTCATTTTGGAGAGGGGCCAGCTAAGCTTAGAATTCAGAGTGGCTGATGGGTTCATCTGGCCGTTCCTAGCTCAGGCCATGGAATGTGTACTGCCTGCTACAGGCTAAAAGGATATGGTCTTGGCTTCCATGGCCGAGATTATCCACTATCCTGCCATAAAGCTACTGTTGGCTTGCTGGGATAAGTCAATGCGGATCTGGACTCTGTCTCAACACACTATCTACCAATGAAAGTAGACACAAACCTGAAAGTTGACTTTTTTTTCCTCTCTCTCTTTTGTTCTCTCTTGTTTTGTTGTTTTCATTTTTTTTCTGTTTCCCTGTTTGATGTTTTAATATGAGTGTGAATGTGGTTTCTAGCCTTTGTGGTGATTGTTCTGTTCTGCTCTTCCTTTTATTTAATCCTTCTCTCTTTAACTCCTGTCTTCTCACCAGTTTCCCAAAGTTACCATGGTCCTCCTTTGTCCTCAAACCTTACTTTCTCTTTCTCTTCTTCTGCTTCTCTATTTTCCCCCTAACCCCTTATAAATTTAATCCCTGGTGGTAAAATTGGCATGGTAAGAACTTATATACTGCATGTAATTTTCTGGTTTGTTTTAGGTTTTCTTATATATCGTAAATCTAGTTCACATGGTTAAAGGTGGCAAATTAAAGGGTCCCTCAGTTTGTCATTTTCTAGGCTGTGTTTCATGCTATTGCTGATGGTATTGCTTTAGCCAAAAGTGACATAATTGTTCTAACTAGTTGTTCTTCCTGGTACACCAAGACTGAGACTGCCTAAAGGGCATATAAAATACTGTGGGTTAGTGCCAAAGGACCAGGTGTTGGGCCAACCAGGTACCAACTTCTCAGCTCCAACAAACTGAAGAGACAGGATTTCACAACAGATTCAAAAGCCAAAGACCGGCTATACCTGCAAGACACCTTGGAGAAGCAGTCATTTCCTATGGATTCTAAATACTTGCAATAAAGCAACTCACCATAGGTAATTTACAAGCATCGAACCAGGAATTAAACTAAAAAAAGAAAAGGAAAAGAAAATGAGAAGACATGTAAACAAGATGCAACCTCACACATCCAGTTCATCAAAGGCAAACTCAGGGGGTGATCAGTTGGGACAATCTGAAAGTCACCCACTTGGTCTCTCTGAAGTAATGACAAAGCAATTGAATGAGGCTCCAGAAAAAAATCAAATCAGAAATAATTTCTCAGATAACTGCAGAGATGGTATCCACATATAAAGTATGCTTACTGACTCTAGAGCAGATACCAGAAAAAAAAAATAAAGGAGTTTAGGAAAATGATGGAAGCTATGAATGCCCAACATAGAAAAGAAATGAAATCCATAAGTCAGATTCAAATAGATATCCAGAAGAATAAAAATTGAAAGTATTCACAGCAGAATGAGACAATGTTAGGACAGATATAGAAGATAGCATTATGGTTAGTGATCATGAAAAGAATAATTTCTTAAAAATAGCAAGGGGCCATAAGAAACCAATCCAGCAGCTGCTAGATACTGTAAAGAAAAATAATTTAAAATAGACAAGAGTCAAAGAAAAGCAGGAAATAACACAAATAACATAAAAAAAACTGTTTATAGACATGATAGCAAAAAATTTCCCTGGAAGGGAAAAAGAATTAGACATACCTATAAGTGAGCCATATAAAACTCCAATTAGCTGTGATCAATAAAAAATTCCACACCCAGGCATATCATAGTCAAGATTCTAGAAATTCAAGGCAGTAGAATCTTACCTGCCCCCACCAGAAAGCTTACATCCTGCAGGCCGCCAATGTGAGCAGTGACCATCAGCATGCATGCTGCCCAATCAGATGGCTTCCTTCCTGTGGGCAGTCAGTGCCCACTGGGAGACACAAACACAACTCTGTGTGCCTGTTGCCATCATGGGGGTACTGGTGTAGATATGCCAGCTGAGAGAAGCAGCACTGCCACCACACACATGGCCTCCTAGGGAAGGCTCAGTGTAGTTCCACAGGTTTGAAGAAGCCTGCCCCATGCCCTGTACCACCTTGGGAACCTCAGTTCAGAGAAACACAGCTGCCCATCCCATTCCTCATATTGTGGAAGGGTAGCCAATGTGGAAAATGCCTGGTACCCTGAAAACACCTTTCAGGTAAGAACCCAGGACAATGTCAAGACAAAGGAACAAAAGGCAATCTCAGACCTCCAGGCTATACAGAACAGGTCTGGGAGATATAGTCATGGAAGAAAATGGAAATCACACACCTGAAATCCCCAAGAGGATAGAAACTTCAGTAAGGAAAGAACTTCATGAGACTATAAAAGTAATCAGACTGTAAAAGCAATCACAAACATAATGAGTTGCTGAGCATATCTAATGAAGACAGATAAAAAAAGAGGAGCGTAGGAAAATGATGGAAACCTTGAATGAACAATACAGGAAGCATTTACAATGCATGAAACAGATTCAAAAAGATATTCAAGAAATTAAAAAGTCAATTGAAAGCTGGCAAAACTGCTTGAAAGAGACTGAAGATAGACTTTCAGATGTTGAAGATAGGATCACAGTTAGTAATAATGAAAGGAAAGAAAGGAAACAGGAAATAAAATTCAACGGCCACAAGACGATGCAACAAAAAATAATTTAAGAGTGATAAGTATCAGCAAAGAAGCAGGCATCAACACAAATGAAATAAAGAGATTATTTATAGAAATAATACCAGAAAACTTCCCAAAATGGAAAAGGATCTGACATACAGATAAATGAGGCATATAGAGCTCCTATTAGTCATAACAAAAATAAACTACACCCAGACATATAATAATCAACATCCCAGAAATTCAGCACAAGAACAAAATATTAAAAGTTGTTAGAGAGAAGAAACAGATCACCTACAAAGGAAAGCCCATCAGAATAATGGCAGACTTCTCAAAACAAACAATGAAGTCAACAAGTGCATGGAGTGAAGTATTTTAAACCCTAAAGGAAAACAACTCCCAACCCAAATTGCTATACGTTGTAAAACTGTCCTTCAAAATTGGAAAGCTACCCAGATAAAAGTAGGATAATCTCAAAGCTCTTGTAGGTAAATGGTTGCAACTGGAGATAAGGTTCAAGGGTGAAATGGTTTGGATTCACACAGGTGAACATTGAGAAATCTCCATGACATAAAAAACTAAAGGAATGAGTGGGATTAATAAAGGAATGAGTGGGATGGATATTATGAAAGTGATACAGGAGTAAATTTTTATAAAAGGAAAATGTTAACCACTATTAATTTCTTATTATCTTGCTTTGAATTCTTGTATTGTTTTCATAATTTTGTTAGGTTTGGTTTTATTTTGTCCTGTTAGATTTTACCATATCTGATGGTATGGGCAGCTATTTTGAAGACAATGGGATGTATTATAGTAACCATTGTTGATTTTCTATTATCATGTTTTGAAGTCCTAGAATGCTTTCATTCTTTTATTTTGATTGGTTTTATTCTGTTTTGTATTGTTTGATTTTACTATGTATGATAGTATGGACAGCTATGTTGAAGAAAACAAGAGACATGGCAGCCATTGTTGATTTCCTACCATTTTGTTTTGAAGTCTTATAATGCTTTCATTCATTTGTATTGATTGGTTTTATTGTTTTGTTTTATTTGATAGTATAGACAGCTATTTTGAAGAAATCTAGAGACATTATAGTAGCCATTTTTCATTTACTATTATCTTGTTTTGAAGTCCTGTAATGCTTTCTTTTGTTTTGATTGGTTTTAGTGTATTTGTATTGTTTGATTTTATTATGTGTGAGGAATGGGCAGTTATTTTGAAAAAACAAGAGACATTATGGCAGCCACTGCTGATTTCCTATTATCCTGTTTTGAAGTTCTGTAATGCTTTTATTCATTTGTTTTGATTGGTTTTCTTCTGTTTTGTTTTCTTTGATTTTATTGTGTGTGATGCTTTGGATAGGTATTTTGAAGAAAATAAGAGACATTAAGGCAGTCATTGTTCACTTCCTATTGTCTTGTTTTGAAGTCCTGTATCACTTGCATTGTTCCATTCTGATTTCCTTTATTCTGTTTTGTTTTGTTTTATTCTCTTTTTAAAAAAATAATGGAATCTTAAAAGCTGTTGGGGAGAAGAAACAAATCACCTATAAAGAAAAGCCCATCTGAATCACAGCTGACTTCTCAGTATAAACCCTCAATTCAAGGAGAGCATGGAGTAAAGTATTTCAAACTCTAAAGGAAAACAACCTCCATCCCAGACTGATGTATCCTTCAAAACTGCCTTTAAAAACAGATGATAAATGATACTTTCTTAAAAAAGAACACCTGAGGAAAACTATAGTCACCAAACCAGCACTCCAAAGTGTTTCAAAGGGCATTATCGAAAGAGATAACAAAGACTACAACTCCATGAACCAGCCCCCCAGGCAAGGCCAACAATGAAACAGAGGGGCAAAATGTGAGGGAGCCAATAATAGGGAAATAATGTGACAAGGATAAGTATATACGTATCAGTTATAACCATCAATGTTAATGTTCTAAATTCACCAATCATTGGACACAGACTTGCAGAATGGATTAAGAAGCAAAATTCAGCAATGTGCTGCATACAAGCAACATTTAATTCAAAAAGAAATTCATAGACTGAAAGTCAAAGAATGGAAAACAATATTCCACATGACAGGGACCCAGAAAAATGCATGGGTAGCTACTCTATTTATACACAAAATGAATTTCAAGCCAAGACTGATTAAGAGAAAGAAAGAAGATCACCACATCCTTGTAAAGGGAACAATCCAAGAGGAAAAGATAACAATCATAAATATATATGCAACAGGCCAGGGATTTAGCTCAGTGGCTTAAGCACCTGCCTGGCAAGCGCGAGGTCGTGAGTTCGATCCCCGGTACCAAATATGTATATATATATATATATATATATATATATATGCAACAAATATCAGTGCATCCAGTTATATAAACCAAATATTAATGGACATGAAAAAATAAACACAATTGCAATAAGACACCTTAATATTTTACTGTCATTAATAGATTAACCAGACAAAAAATCAGCAAAGAAATGTCAGAACTAAACCAAACCTGAGAACAAATTGACCTAGTAGGTGTTTGGGCCAGGTATTTAGCTCAGTGGCTTAAATGTCTGCCTAGCAAGCATGAGGTCATGAGTTTGATCCATCGTATCAAAAAAAGTGTCTCTCACCCAACAATATCAGAATACCCATTCTTCTGAACTGTAGAAGGGATGTTCTCTAAAATAGAATATGTAATAGCTCACAGAACATGCTAAAGTAAATGTAAAGAATTTGTAATTATCCCATGCATATTAAGTGACCACAATGCAATGAAACTGGAAGTCAATGGCAAAAGAAACCATAAAAAATTCATAAACACATGGAAATTAAATGACACGCCTCCTGAATGACCAATGGGTCAAAAATAAAATTAAAGATGAAATTACACAGTTCCTACAATTAAATGACAACAATACAACATATAGGAACAGAGTGAAGTAACAACCCATAATGTGGGAAAAGATATGACAGCTGTTCCTCAAACAAAGGATTAATATCAAGAACATATAAAGGACTCAAAAAAATCAGACCTTCCAAATTTAAAGACCCAATCCACAAATGAGCACCTGAGATGAATACACACTTCTCAGATAAAGACATACAAACAGCAAATAAATATATGAAAAAATGTTCAACATCACTGGTCATTTGAGAGACGCAACTTAAAAAAACACTGAGATTTCATCTCATCGCAGAAAGAAAGACTATTATCAAGAAATCAACCAAGGGGCTGTGGGGGAAAAGGAACCCTCCTTCACTGTTGGTGGGAGTGTAAACTGGTGCAAGTGGAAATCAATGTGGGGATTCCTCAAAAAACAAGTATCAGAGGTCTCATTTGACCCAGCTGTTTCCCTTCTGTTTATCTTCTCAGAAGAATTAAGGACATTGTTATTACCACAATATATGTGCATTCATGTTTATATCAGAACTATTTGTAAAAATTAAATTCTAGGAAACAACCCAAATGCCCATCAACTGAGAAATGGATAAAAAAAGATATGACTTTTTTATACAATGGAGTACTACTCAGTCATAAATAAAGATAAATTT
Organism: Dolichotis patagonum; assembly: GCA_004027295.1. Lineage (NCBI taxonomy): Eukaryota > Metazoa > Chordata > Mammalia > Rodentia > Caviidae > Dolichotis > Dolichotis patagonum. The sequence goes on from PVJX010032713.1 coordinate 15,628, forward strand.
GAGACATTTATAGGTAAATGAATGTAACTAGAGACCATATTCTTAAGTGAAATGAGACTCACATGTGTAAACATCATATTGTGTCCCTAGTGTGAGAAGTTGAAAGAGTAAATAAGATACAATGTGTACAACAGATATTGTGAAATGGGAAGAAACTAATTAAAATGAAAGAAAAACTGGGGTAAGGGAAAGGAGAAAATAAGGAAGGGAAAAGCAAAGCAATACAAAACCATACATATAACAATTAAAATAGTTATACCACTAATTTCTCTTAGTTCATTGAACAGAAAGATTGTGCTCATATAGTTTGGACAATTAAATGCCTATATCTTGTACTTTGAATACTTTAAAGACAACAATACACAATATATTAACCACTGTTAGTTTCCTACTATCTCTTCTTTTGAAATTTTGTTTCATTTTTTTTTAAATAATATTTTAAAAAGTCGAATCCAAAATAAAAAATAAAACCACATGTTGCTAATTTAATGTTTTAAGAAGCATTAAAAATTATGTTTATATGATCTTAAATTGTATGGATACAACAGAGATAAAATTAATGAAGAAGAAAAATGTTAACATGAATATCTTACTGATCTGAATCCTCAGATTTTTTTTCGCCTTTTTTCTTTTCAGTTTTAGCAGATTTCTTTGTTTGATCACGTGTAGGCTTTGTTTTCTGTGTACTTTTCTACAAATTATAAATAAAGAGTTAATAGCAAAATAAATTACTGAAAAACATGATAATTACTAAGGTCACCACTTTACTGAAACACTACACTGTATTTCAAGACAAATTGTCTGAATAGAACCAAAACAGAATTATAGATACAGCTAAAATATTTGCAGATGAACTTAATTGAATATAAATAGAAGCTACCATATATTGAAATAATTAAATTTTTCTAGTAACTGTGCCAGTTCTGCTATAACATGTCATATGTCCTCCTGAAAACCACCTAAGTACACAGGCACATGAAACAAAATCTGCATGACATATAGGTAAAATGCGTTGGGATTTCACCATACAAAAATGTCAATTTTATTACTGCCATTTCCCATAGGGGTGTGATTGAGCAAGACTTTGTGAGCTACTGGAAATGTGCTTCATACTGCTTCTCCTGCTCATTGAGAGGGCATTCTCACTGAGGTAGATGCTTGCATGTGTAAGTTTACTTGTAATTAACAAAAAGGTCATGACCAATTCATGTGTTTATGGTGTTATAACATTCATCTAGGCCTTTTTAGTACTGGCCATTAATAAAGTAAGTTACATTAGCTACAGGAAAGTAGATATACTGATGCTGTAATTTATTTTACTTGAGTTTACAATTAAATTGGGAAATAATAGGTCTAGAGAAACTGCCCTTGGCATTCCTCCCTCTGGGCGTCATTAAGACACAAAAAGCAAGCATTACAGAGAGCAAGGCTTTTACCCCAAAGAGACAGGTTACCGTCAGTAGTGTGTCAGTGTCCCTCGACTAACTGAGTACTTCTTCCCCCCTTCAACTCCTGAAGCTGAGACAGAGCAATTGGCTCTGGTACTCCTTTCAGGCCACAGAAGGGAAGGCCAAGAATCTTCCTTTGAAGAGTTGGAAATGCCAAAGGTAGGTATTTTTGGCCCAAAAGTCATTGACAGTATGCTTAAGCAAGACAGAGGAACAATTTACTCAAAATGGAAAGTTCTTCCCACACTGAGTAATACACACAAAATAAGGTGTGAGGAAGCTGAGTGACCTCTTTCCTCTCTCGCTAAACCCAGGCCCAGCAAGGCCCATTCTCACATGGCCAAGCAAGGAAGCCAAAGGCTACACAGGCCCAAGGCAGCCTTTACCAACAATAACTACAAGCACAATTGTAAAGACTGTCTTTCCTATTTAAAAGCCAATAATTTACAGCAATTCTAATGAAAGTGTACTTGGGAAAATATATCAGATAGTAAAATGTATGAAAATAATAGGCTAAACACAAAAAGGAACAAATTACATCATTTCTTAAATATAAAGTAATTTCATATTATTTGAAAGTTGAATACAATAAGTTCAAGACAAAGACTATAAACTCTAAAGCAACCAATATAATAATCAAATAGCCAATAGAAGATACTACACATTTTGGAACCTGGAGGCAGAAAGATGCTATAATATGTGATTAAAGATGTGAATGTAGCTTTGCAGTTGAGCGAAAATAATCTAAAGAAATATTTTTAAAAATAGCAAATTAGTAGAAAAAAAAACTCTCAACTTGATAACAGTATCACATGTCCATGTGCAACACAGATAGAAAGACTAATCACAAGAAATAAAAAAAATCTTCCCTTTAAAACTTTAAAATCAGGAAAAATGAAGTGTCCACTGTCTTCACTCTTATTCAACATTGTTCCTTTAATGTGCAACAGGCAACATAAAAGAAACAGGTACTATAAATTAGAAAGCAACAAAATTTGGACTATCATTAGTCATACTTTGAATGTATTGACATAGAAGTATAACTACCAACCTGTTAGATGTCAGAAGTGTTGCCTTTGTGTCCCTTGAAATCAAAGAATGAATTCCAAAGGACAAAGGAGGAAAGAGTAGGAGCAGTTTATTGAGATAGCTCCTGAGAGACAGGAGGAGTTCTGAAGTAGGCTGCCCCAAGGCCCTTTGTTGGGGTAATTTATACAGTAAAGTCACAGTGTGGGTACAATGTGGATCACACTATAATGAACCCATAGATTACAAGTATAGCTGTTTAGCTTACACTGATACAACAGAGAAGGTCATGTAGCAAGGGTACATGGAAAGAACAAAAGTATTTTGGGGAAGGAATTGATCTGGATGCTATGGTCACCCCCCTAGAGGACTGATGCATATCTGGATTTCCTGGGCCAGGTGGTGCTATGTCAGTATACAGTAATTCCAAATTACGGTTTATCCCTTAAGGAGGCATGCAGGTCTGGCCATTGAATCTCTATCTTGAGGCCTGGTCTTTTTAGACGTGCCTCTAGTCACAATTCTGATGTCTTTATGTTTTTTCTGATTTCTTTGAGAGCCTAGTCTCCCTCTGACTATATATTGATTTCTATTTGACTTAACTGCCTATAATAATATAAACAGGAAATAAGCTAATCAATATGATAGTATACCTAATTCGATACAAAAACCAGTATACAAATATCTATCATACTTCCATGTAATAAGTTAGAAAAACCTGTAAAAAGATAGCACTTAAAATAGCTTAAAATATGAAGAACCTATATGGGGGTACTTGGCTAAAGAAGTTAAATTTGGGGGCAAAACCATGCAGGGTCTGTGAGGATTGAATGGTTAAACTGCAGGGCAAAGGCACACAGGATCTATGAGAGACAAATGTTAAATGACAAGAAGTTTAGATTAGTGGAGTGTGTTGTGTTTGGCTATTGTCCTTTCCTTTTCCCAAGAAAAATGCCCAGTTTTGAGACAGCTTCTGGCCCTGTTTTTTGTCTCCTTTTTTTCACTGACACTGATATTCAGAATAAAAGCTGGAGAGTTCCTGGCTTTAGAGCTTCTTCTGAGAGTCTCCCTAATGCTGTTTCAGTTAAGATAGTCCCCCTGGGACTGTTGGTGACTGAACTAAGTCTAGTCTCTGAGTAATCATTCGTCTTCTGTGCTGCCATGGTCTCACACTGTGACACCTCAAATTAACAAAAATGAGTAAGAATTTTACGAAGAAAATTAATTTATTATTAGATGTGAAAGGGCCAGAAGTTAAAAAAACACCTTAAAATTGAAGGCATTTTAAATTCGTTAACAAAAAGATGTATTTTAATATCTTAGAAGTCAAATCTCTCCAATTTAATGTGCAGATTCATTGCATACATAAATTGACAATTAACCCTAATATTTACATGAAAGTATAAATAAATGGCCATAAATAATAAACAAGGTAGATTGACTTGTCCGACAAAATGCTGGTATCAGTACTTATCCTAAATCTGTAACCATAAGATACTATCCCAATATTTGCCTAGGAATAGATAAGGCCAGTGAAAAGAATAGAAGATACAGAAACAAATCTTCATGTCATAATATTTTTAAGGAACACCATACACAACATATACCTCAGAGATTCTACTTTGGAAAATGCTGTAGAAAGTTAGGTAATACGAGAAATAAAATGACATACTTAGGAACTGTTAAAACTGTGGACCAAATATGTCCTGCTTCCTGTTTGTAAATAAAATTTTATTGCAACATAGCCATGTTCAGTCATTTACATAGTCTACAGAGGTTTTCATGCTACAGAAATAGTTGCTAAAGAGAATGAATGAACTGTGAATCTTAAAATGCTCAACTGTCCCTTTAAAGTAAATATTAGCTGATACCTGGGATAGTATGTGGTTAAGAAATTAAGAAGCTAGGATTCTGGGAAGATGGCAGAACAGGAAGCAGCAGAGTAAATAGCTTCTCTAAGAGAAACAGCCCAGATGCTGGAATACAGCATTCTGGAGAAGACCCAAAGGAAACAAATGGGTCCCCTCAACCCAGGAAGAAACTACAGTGAGAATCAAAGCCCACAGAGAGAACTAAAAAAAAAAGAAAAGAAATGAAAAACTTAAATAGAAGGTG
>PVJX010032714.1:0-20201 GCA_004027295.1 Dolichotis patagonum
AAAAATTCCATAAATAGTTAATACCATGTTGCCCTCCCATGACGAATAATGTGGCTCTTTTGTTAACTTGCAGGAAGTGTATACAGAGAATGTCATATTGTTCTATCTCAACACTGTCATCCAAAGAAAATATTTCAACATAGTATTTCATTTCCTTACAACCTTTAAAAAAATGATAACAAAATTGTTGCCAAACATCCTTGTAGTACAAGGACAGGTATTCTGCCAAGGAAGTCATTATGCTTTAATTAGAAATAGTTCGACTAAATGATGCACAGGCTTAAGAGGTTGTGCAGACTGAAATAGAGCAACAGGAACAGAAGTTCCACCTTGGGTAGCATGGAAAAAATGCCAATGCAACCAAGCCCAAGAGTTCAAATCCTCTTATACTTACAAATCCCTGGCTATCTAATAGTTTTAAATAAGAATGAAAGAAAATGGAGTATTATCAAAAAAGATGCTACAAACAGTATCTATCTGGTGCTCATATATCCTAATGAGAATTTCAAGACCAGAGAGGTTAAATAACTTAAAGACAATCAGTTAGGTTGTAGGCTGAGGGCAAACTGACTTCTAGGTGGTGCCCTTATCCAAACCCAAGGATGGGAAACACAGTACACTGGGAAACAAAAATGACAAAGAAATAATAATGCCTGAACTCACTATCAACTCAATCATGAGTTAACTGTGGAGTCCAGGGCAAGTCTCGTGACTTCTCTGGATATTTGCGTTCATCTTTAAAATGAGTGGATTGGATTCAATGAATGTCTGCAGTTCTTTCTACCTCTTTCTACCTCTATCATTCTAAAATCCTGCACATACAAAAGAAATAGCACTGGCTAAAAATGCTACAATAAAATCAAGAGAACTTGATGAGCATCCTTTAATCATGCTTTAAGCTCTATTATACAAGATAATAAGAACAAAAGATAGACAAAGAAATATTACATTGAGAATGGAGTTTTGGCAGAAAGAAGAACATGGAAAGAAGAGAAAACATAGAAATCTAGGTGAGGACAGCAGACAGATGCATAGAGGAGAAATGGTGGGACAGATGCATAGAGAGAAGGTAACAAAATATAAAAAGGCAAAAGGAAAGAGTAGGCCGAGATATAGAAAGAGAAGCCCAGAAAAATAATTAAACTGCATGGAAGCTTCCATATTAATAATACCATCAATAAAAATATTGCTGCTGTTCATATGTTTCTGTCACTATCTGATAGAGGATATTTCCATTTTTTGTTCTCAAACCCAAACTATAGGGATTAATTTTATTAATTATTTTGTAAGAAAAAAGAATTGTTCCTCAAAGATGTTGGATACCACATCCCATATTACACCATTACCATGAATACAAGACAAGAGCATGAATTCATACCCTCTGTCTTAAATATTTGCTATTCTCAGCCATATCATGCATCTTGCCCAGTGATTTTTAAAAAAATTCTATTAAATAGTAGCTTTGAACTTGGAGACTGAAGGAAATATGTGGTCCTAGTAGGTTCAAGTCCAAATTGCAGACAGTACACTCTAAGGTGTAAGATAGAAGTGTTAATGAAAAACTAACATGATGAATGCTACTCAGCACGAAAAATCATAGGAGAGGGCTCTCACAGGAACAGAGAAGGTTCCAGGGGGGAACAGGAAGAGAGCCAGACCTGTGAAGAAACGTGAGGTGACTGGACACAGACATTCTCTGTGAAAAGTTTGGGTTGGCAGTGACCTAAAGAAGGTTGGTCCAGAGATCAAAGATATTATGGCTGAAAAGGCAGCTGAGCCACCATCCCAGAGAGGGCCTGGGTGCCAGGAGAGTCCTTTTAAAATGGATCTTATAATAATAAGGAGAAATTCCAGATATTTACATGGGAATAGAGATGTTAAAGTCTTTATTTAGGAAATCAATTGTAACACTCATAGAAAGCATGACCTAGGAAGAAGAGCCACTTTGGAGTTTCTTAGATGTGGGAGAAGATCAGACCAGGAACAAAATGAGGTGTGAATACAAATGAGAGGGAACAGATGGACCAAAAGTGTTCAAAAGCACATCAGCTTTTATTCACAGGCAAGCCAATGGGCACGTGGTTTATGACTCATGAAGTCAATAGAAAGTTCACTTAACATGCTGCCCTGTTTGCTATAGAGGTGTGTGTGTGTGTGCTGATGGTGGAGATTAGACCCAGGGCCTTGTGGACACTAGGCAAGTGCTCTACCACTGAGACAGTGTCTTGCTGAATCAAACAGGCTTGATTCAAACATGTAATCCTCTTGTCTGAGCTTCCCAAGTAGCTGCAATTTATAGGCATGTGCCGCCATACTCAGCTATTGTCATATTTTTATATACTTGTTACTTTTTATGGACTTTAAAATCCATTACTTCTCAGGCTACTTTTGATCTTTTTTGTTCATTTATTTTTGAGACAGGACTTCGCTATACAGTTCATGCTGGCTTAGAATTCACTATGTAGCCCAGGCTGGCCTTGAACTCACACTGAACCTTCTGCCTCAGCTGGGATCAAGTGCTGGGATTATAAGTGTGCAGTACCACACCCAGCTCTTTGTTCTTTTTTATACTTAAAATACTTTAACTCAGTTCACCTTTGCTGTTCATTTTTCTAAAATTACTGTGATAGTCAATTGATGGTGGAATTCTAAGGAGGATCTAGTAATCACAGAAAGTAAAAGAGTAATTAGATAAAACTCATCCAATTTCTCTGAATCTTTGAAGTATTTATCACCATTAACAAAGCAGTCTGAACACATCTTTAGATAAATACTCCTAAAGTACTGACAATTAAAACAAAACTATCCATAGTACTATGAAACAAAAGAGAAAGTGAGTTTTTAGAAAAACAATTTAAGCTAAAAATATCTTAATAAGGATGCTTAAGAAGTCCTTAAAAGCTAAAACATTTGACTAAAAAGGATACCTGGATATATGTAGAAGCATTCAGAAGTGACATGAGTTATCATGTGAAAACTTTCAGACAAATGGCTTATTAGTTATTAAACTAACTGATTTAACTGTATAAATACATGGCAATAATAAAATGAAAGTCAGAAATAGAAGTTGCTTTTGGGAATGACAATTAAGAATTTCATCTTAGATCTGATAATAGTGGTAGAGAAAACATGGAGAGATGCATAAAAAAGGAACTGGACTTCTACAATCAAAATTTTAAAATTAATTACAGTAGCACATACTAATTGTACAGGATAATGGGTTTTTCTCTGGCCATCTTGGTATAGTATATTTGTATAACATACTTTACTTTCATTCCTCATTCTGCCCCACCCTCCAATCTCTCTTCCTTTCCCTCATGAGCTCCTCTCCTATTTCTAACAGACTTCATTTACTTTTATGTCATCTTATTTTTTCTTTTCTAGATTCTTCATATGACAGAAAACGTGATTTTGACTTTCTTATTTTGGAATATTTCACTTAAGGTAATGATGTCCAGTTCCATCCATCCATTTTTTGTTTTTTTTTGCAAATGGCATGATTTCATTCCCTGTTATGGCTGAATAATATTTCATTGTTTATATGTACATTTTCTTTACCATTCATCTGCTGATAACATAAACTGGCTCAATATCCTGGCTATTGTGAATTGTGCTGCAATAACCCTAAGTATGCAGGTACCCCTATTGTATTCTGACTTTAATTTCTTCAATATACAAAAGAGCGACACAGCTGGATCACCTATAGCTCTATTTTTAGTTTTTGAGGAACTTCCATATTGATTTCTTTAGTTGCTGTACTAATTTATATTCCCACCAACAGTGTAGAAGGACTTATTATTTTTGTATTCTTGATAATAGACATTCTGATTGGGGTGAGAGGGAATAACTATATAGCTTTAGACTGCATTTTTCTAATGGCTAAAGATGTTGAACAATTTTACATATACTTATTGACCATTTATACTACATTTTTTTGGAAAGGCATCTATTCAGCCAGTTCATTTGCCCCTTGATTGATTGAGGGCTCTTTTTTTGATTAGTTATTTTAGTTTTGTATATATTTTGGATATTAATATGCTGACTGAATGGTAGCTGGCACAGATCTTTTCCCATTCTGGAGGTCTGTGAACTTCCATTCATAGGCAGTGAACTAATGACACATGTACTGAATGTATCACTGAAAGCTCTAAAAGGTTTGCCATCATTGCTGTAGGCTGTCTCTTTACCGTATTGACTTTCTTGTGAACAAGAGAAACTACAGAAACTACATCAGCACATGGAGTTTGAATAATACACTTCTGAACAAGTGGGCTCCTGAAGAAATCAGAGAAAAGTTAAAAATTCCTAGAAACAAATGATTAAAAAATTCCTAGAATCAAATGATGATGAAAATGGAACATGCCTCCCAGAACAAGCAGTCCTGGGAGGAAAATTTACAGTGACAGGACCTACATTAAGACATCAGAGAAATGTTAAGTAAACAACCTAACGATGCATCACAGGTCCTAGAGAGATAAGAAACCAAGCCACAAACCAGTAGAAGCAAAGAAATAATAAAGATTTGAAGAAATTACTGAAATAAAGACTAAAAGAACAATACAAAAGATGAATGAAGCAAAGAGTTGGTTCTATAAAAAGCTAACAAGACTGATAAACCCTTACCTAAACTAACCAAAACAAAGAGAAAGAAGACCCAAATTCTTAAAATTAGAGATGAAAAGGATGATATTTCAACAGATACCACTGAAATCCACAGGATTATTAGAAATTATTTTGAAAATTTATATCAAATACATTATAGAACTTAAAAGAAATGGATAAATTTCTAGACATATATGACCTACCAAAGTTGAACAAAGAAGAAATTAAAAAATTTAAACAGATCAACAGAAAGCAGTAGGACTGAAGAAGACATTAAATATTTCTCAACAAAGAAAAGCCCTGGACCAGTGGATTTACTGCTCAATTTTACCAGGCCCTTACAGGCCCTGAAAAAGTAGATTTGTTAAGTCTACCAGACAACTAATGTTCTTCAAACTATCCCATGAAATAGAAAAAAAGAGATGTTTCTAAATTCATTCTACAAAACCAGTATCACCATAACACCAAAACCAGATGAAGACTCAACAACAACAACAACAAAAAACTATGGGTGAATATCCTTAAAGAACATAGATGCAAAAATTCGCAATAAGATTCTTGCAAACAGAATTCAAAGACTGCATACAATGACCAAGTTGGCTTTATCCCAAGGATGCAAGAATGGTTCAACATATGTAAATAAATCCATTTAATACACTACATAAATATAACCAAGAATGAAAATCACATGATCATCTCAATAGATGCAGGAAAAAAACTTTTGACAAAATTTGACATCATTTCATGATAAAAACATTGAAGACTCTAAGCATAGAAGGATTCTTCCTTAATAAAAATTGTATACAACAAATCTGCCATTATACTAAATAAAAAATACTAAATGTTTCTTCTAAAAATCAGAATGAGATAAAGCTGTCCACTCTTACCAATCCTATTCAATATCACACTTAAAATTTTAGCCAGGGCAATTAGGCAAGAGAAAGAAAAGTGTTACAAACAGGAAAGGAAGAAGTCAATTTATTCTTGTTTGTAGATAAAGCAATCCTTTACTTAGAAGACCCTAAAAACCTTCCAACAGAAGACTTTTAGATCTGACAGATTCAGCAAAATGGCAGGATACCAAATTAACATACAAAAATCAATAAAGTTCCTCTATATCAATAATGAACCCAGTGAGAAAGAAATCAGGAAACAATTCCATGCAAAAACCTTAAAATACCCAGGAAGACATCTAATCAAGGAGATGAAGACTTTTATAATGGGGGCTGGGGATTTAGCTCAGCGGCATAAGCGCCTGCCTTGCAAGCAGGCAGTTGTGAATTAGATCCCTGGTACCGATTAAAAAAAAAAAAAAAAAAAAAAACTGGGGCTGGGGATTTAGCTCAGTGGCTTAAGCGCCTGCCTGGCAAGCATGAGTTTGATCCCCAGTACCAAAAAAACCCCACTTTTATAATGAAAATTACACAAAATGGAAGAGGACATGGGAAGAGTGACTTCTCTTGTTCAATGCTAGGCAGAATTTTGTTAAAGTGGTCATACTACCAAATTTAATCTACAGATTTAATGCAATCTCTATCGAAGTACCAATGATACTCTTCACAGAGCTAGAAAAAACAACCCTAAAATACATATGAAAGCACACAAAGACCCAGCACAGCCAAAGCAGCCCTGAGCGAAAGAGCAATGGTAGAATAATCCCCAATGTTGAATTATAGTACAAAGACAGTGTGGTAGTGGCATAAGAACAGGTAAGAGGGGCCGGGAATTTAGCTCAGTGGCTTAAGCACTTGCCTGGCAAGCCTGAGGTCATGAGTTTGATCCCTGGTACAAAAAAAAAAATAAAAAATAAAAAAGAACAGATAATAGGACCAGTGCAGTAGAAGACACAGAAACAAATCTACACAACTGTAGCCATCTGATTCTTGACTAAGCAGGTCAAAAACATGTTGGAGCAAAGATGTCTGCATTCACAAATGGTGTCGGGCAAACTGGATACCCATATGTTGAAGCACCATCCCTAGCTTTAATCCTGTACTAAATTTCATTCAAAATAAATCAAAGAGCTAGATATAAGATACGAAACATCAAAGCTGTTAGAAGAAAATACAGGAGAAATACTTCAAGGGATAGGCACAAAGACTTCCTGAGCAGGACTCCAACAGCATAGGAAATAATAACAAGGATGAACAAGTAGAAGTTATAAAGTGTATTTAAGGATGGTCACATGAAGGTGATGGGGTTGAATTCAGAGCATAGATGGAAACTTCAGGAGAGAGCTTCTCACCATAGTTAAAAGAACACAGAGAGGTTAAGGTACAGCTTTAAAGAATACACACATTTAACCCATGAGGGGAAAAGTCAGATAAAAATGGGAGGTTGTGTTTAGGAGTAAGAGGCAGGGAAAAAGAATGAGATAAAAGAGGGGCAAGTAAGGGACTTAAAAATAGGTTAGAAAATCAACACTGTAGACAACAATCCTTGGCTTTGGTAATTAGGGAAGCATTCATGTTCCTTTCTTTCTATCATTAGTAGGAAATTTCACTCGTTTTGTAACAAAGGGCAGTGGAAGGACATGGATTTTGAAATCAGCTAACTTTGCTCTGCTATGGCCTGCTGTATATTTAGCAGGTTTCCTAGTCTGCCACCCAAGATCTAGGGTGGCCTAGTAGCTTAGGAGGGCAGACTCTGGAGCCCATTCCTTCATAGCTCACTGTCATGACACTAGCTTGGCTCTGGGGTCCAAGTCATTGCTTACAATTCTGTGCCTCCATTTCCTTTCCCTATCTGAAAATGGAAATAATAGATCAGTCACAAAAGACTCTTGTGAGCCATAGATGAATCACTAGATACACAATAAATGTTAGTTTAAAAAATACTAGTTTTGCATTGAGCCTTAATTTCCTACTCTATGACATCACGTACTTCTGAGGCTACCTGAACTAGTGATGTCAAAGAAATTTCAGTGTTAATTATCCTCTTCTTAGAATGTTGTTTTATCAGTGTATTAATGTCATACATTTTCCTTTGTGCCTCTTCGGTATTATGTTAGACTTCTTTATAAGTCTATCTTGTAACCCTCAGTGTAAGATCATGTTTTTGTATTTGTGGCTTAATTTACTACAGAACACTTTGGTTTTGTTTCTCCCAAGGGCTCTAGAGGAGTATGTATAAATGTATGGATCATAAAAATCAATCTTAACATCAAAAGAATTAGAGAGTCATCATCAAAATTAAAAATTAGGGTTAGTCCACATGCTGATTTAAAAATACTACTTAGAAACTCCAACCACCATCTAAAACCAATTCTGGCTTTTGAGGGGGGTAAAGATACACTACTTAGAGACCCTATTTAGTTTGAAGTTGTATCTGTAAAATTGATTCCAAAGTGAAAAAAATGGGACATGATAGCCAGTGTTTAAAGGTTATTCAGACTCCCAAAATGTTCCTTTGAGTCATGACCATTTGTGTGATTATTTTTTCAGTTAGTTGAAGCATTAAATCTTCCCATATCCCAAGAACTTACTATATGAAAGGGTTTCCTAGGGAAAAAACTAATTAAAATGTTTCTAATAGTGTCTTGTATATGAAGAGAACAACAATAAAAAGATTTGGATAGAAATGTTTTGGTCTATGATACTGTACAGACAGACATAAGGAATTTATAAATAACTAAGTTATTCTCGGGGTTTTATTTTTATTCCACTGTTTGTTTCTTAAGCACAATTCACACCTCTTTGTCATCAACCTGACTTCCTTCCTCTGCTTTTTATTCCTAGTCAGCTTTCTCCATCATTATCAACTGACTAAACTATCAACAGTAAGTATTCTGAATTAAAGAAAACTTACACCACAATTACCATTCATGGGAAATTCAGTTGTCAGAGTACAGAAAATAGTATAAAGACAGTAAGCTGATTAGAGCTGGAATTTGTCTCTTGAACAGCTATATTTCAACAACATCTGGCACATCGTAGTTGCTCAGTAAACACTGATTGATTGGAAGAAGGTAAGAACGTGCTTTTCTATTTCCACTTATTCCTAACCATTCATTCCTTAAACATTTGTCACACATTTCAAGGATACAGATACTGTGCTACATGTCAGTTTCTGTGGTTGACAAAGCAAACACGGTTTTTGCCCTTAATAGACTAGAGCTAGACTAGAGCTGAAAAGGTTATTCCAGAAATCTGTTGCAGCATTTTTTGTTGGTCAGGGATCCTACTTTGTACACAATTCTATGAAATTATGAACTGCATGTACAACCTCATGATATGTGAATCCATAACTTCTGGAGGTAAAAAGCTTGCTTATAAAACTCTCAAGAACCTGGAATCCAACTCTATTTTACATGAGAGGACAAAGATTTTTGCCTAGCTGTAAAGTATACTGAATTTTCTAGAGATGAAAGTACCATGTAAATCAGTGGTAGACAGTAGCTTGTCTGGAACTTTTCAAAAAGTTAAACATGATCACCAAAAGCCACATGTGTGTCTCATACTCCTATTTTGTATTTGTTTTTGCAGTGTGTAGTACCAACCCCAGGGCCCCGCACATGCTAGACAAGCGCTCTTCCGCTGAACTACCTCCCCAGCCCCACCACTGTGAATCAGTATGTACACCTACCTTAATGATGCTTCCCTCATAGAAAGAAGGCACCTGGCCATTTTGTCACACTTCCTACTGTGGTTGTGAAGCTCAATACAAACTGAAACACACTCATCAAGAAGAGCTAACTTACATAGTACTTTTCACCATTTTAGGCCAATAGTCTGATGTTCAAAAATTTTGTGTCAGTTGTTTCCATTAATTATGAAGTTCATTGCAGGATCATAAAAAAGTGGGTTGAAATTCACATAAAAGAAATTCAGCTGGGCTACAGATGTAGCTCAGTGGTAGAGTGCTTGACTAGAGTGCGCAAGGCCTTCAGTTGATCTCCAGCCTTGCTAAATAAATAAATAAGAAATATGGTCTGGTAGAAATTTGAACCCCAGTCTAGATCACCAATCAATCAATCAATCAATTGCATTTGTAAGAAACAAATAAACTAGGAGCTGTGACAGAAAACATTGGGAAAAACCACTTCACTGAGGTTAGGGAAAACGCTCTGAGAAATCCTAGCTTAACTGAGCCCTTCAGATTGGAGGAAGCAACAGAGAACAACATTCCTGATAAAAGAACAAATGTAAAATATACGATAATAGAAAAAACTAGACATGCTGGAGGGGTTAAAAAGTATCAGCGGAATGAGAAAAAGGAATCCTGAAGTGCAGGTGTAGAGCTTCCTGAAATTAGGATAATGTAGAGCAATTGCACAATCGGCTTGGGATTTTGGATGGCTGAGGCATCAATATGGAAGACAAAAGCAGATCATATTGGTACCCTTGTCCTTCCAGGAGCTCCTGTCATGAATAGACATCAAGATATGTAAGGAACACGGCAGCACATAGGGCCACACTGACACATCGATGGCAGGGGTCAGGTCTCCTGGAATCTAGAGGATACTACTTCCTGGGATGTCAGAGTTACACTGAAACAACCAGGGGAAAACCCTCCAAAAAGTTAGGAGAAGAAAACCAGCTCAATCTTGGGGAGCCTAGCCAGTCCAGCTTACGCCAGATACTTCTTTGATGGTTACTAGGTAGAGCTATGAACTTAGTAGTAGCTCTACCACTGCATGAAAATAAAAAAGGCTACATTTATTCAAGTGTGACCTTTGAGCTCATTTGTTACAATGATATTTGCCATCCTGAGAATAAATCATACATACACTTAACACCAAATAGGAAATTTAGCTTTAAAAGAATACTAGAATTTTCTTTTTCAATATAGTGACCTTTCTAGGTTTGTATTAGTATACAAGAACTATATGGTTCATAAAAGAGAAGCTCCTTATTCAGCACCCCAAAAATCTAGAAAGGTCAAATAACAAGAGGTATCAGAAGTACTATGTTAAGCACTTTGAAATACTGTAATAGCTTGACTTCAGAATTGACTCCTAAAGAAAGAAATCACAAGTATCTCTGTAGCTGTGCTGTGTTTTAATGCTTTGGAGCTGCTAATCCATGTAAAGATCATGCAGATAATGGATCTGTTTTCATAACCAACAGACTTCACTCTCTCCAACTGGTCTATCTTACTTCTCAGACATACCCTACTCCTCCTCTGCTTTTGGACCTTTGGCCCCAGAGTATACTAGAACTCTTTTAATGAAGGTGCTCCCTCCCCCACCTCCATGGCTATAATTGGAAAGCAAAGCAATAAGTAAAAGCAGCAATGACAAAAATGAAGATTTTTAACAAATGACCCCAGCTGTTTGCACTCTTCATTGCTGGAACTTCAGCTGCATCCAATACCTCTGATTACTCTGCTTCCAGCCCCAACACAACTGGTGATGCCAGAATCTTGGGATTTTATCAAGGCTTGGGTAGGGAGGTGGAGGGAACAGAATGGAAGGAGGGCTGGCTGGGATTGGGACAGGGTAACTTAGAAAGTTTTCATGGGATCTCACTGAGGAGACTGTTCCCAAGAGAAGACAGATGACCAAGCAAGCAGTTTAAGGGGCCAAGCGGGGAGGAAAAAGACATCCTAATGACTAACAAATGCTCATCAAACAATTAACACCTCACTATTATCTTGTGTTTTGTTATTTTCAAAAGTGCCAAACTATATTTAATCCTAGAGGTCCATAGGGTCATATCATCATTATTTCAAACAATGATAAGGAATTTGACACAGAGATACTGGGTGATTTATTCAATATTGCTCAACTCATTGGGGCCTACTCCAGTTTTTTGAAGGGTCATAAATTCCATTTTAATACATACCAAGCAACCAGAAACTCTCTGGTATTGATAAGTATCAAAAGCTTTCAAATTATTACCCAGGATGCAGATGTGATCTATGCCTAGAAAGATTTGTTGTTTATAAATAAAACTCTGCTCATGATACTTTATTATAATGATTTTGGAAAAAGAGGTTGATATTGAGTACTGTCAGAGTAAACAGATGTCCTAGGGTAATATGACTAATAGGAAGCCCTTCCCAGCCACAGAGAAGTATAAGGAAAATCTTTGAGAACTAAACTGGAAATCTAAATTTAGATCCTCAAACTAGATTTCAGTGAATAACAAGTGTCAACACTTCATCATACCTGGAGTAATATATTCTCTCTCTTCCCACACATTTGCTTTCTTTTTCCTTCCACTTAGTTTTAGATGTGTTTGTGATAATTTTACTTTGGTGTGTACCTTGGAGTGAATCAACACATGCTGATATATGTGAGGAAAGAAAGTACTTATGCATTTAGTTTATATTAAAAAGATATTAAGATATAAAAGTTGATAAGGCTCATGTCCTTAAAACTAAGTTTTCCAAGTTAATAAAATGTAATTTTATATAATATCATAAATATTTAAAGTCCAGCTCTAATTTTAAAACATGAGATCCATCAGGATTAAAATGTAAGCCATGTTATTGTTTAGTAATCATATTTTTCTACAAAAAGATGATCAGATGTCTCATTATATTTCATTATCTTTTCACTGAACAAATTAAATTTTCCTAGTACCAAATAACATTTCAGACTAAGAAAACTTTATTAAGATATCTCATAATTTATAGCTTTACTAGAAATGATGTGACTCAAAATGATAGACTCAAAATATACTCTGCCATTCTGTTCAACGAGTTGAAAGATACTAATGTATATACTCACTCATTTGCTTAGATGATAAGTTCAATAGAACTAGGTAATAATATCAAGTATATTAAATATTACCTGAGAATCATTCTCCCTTAACAAGGCTATGAAATGTTTCCTTTCAGTTTTTCTTGGAAAACCCATGTAGTTCCTTGTTATTGACATAACAATTAAATAGATATCTACATTTTTGAAAAATACCAAGGCTAATTAAGAAAAACTCTTCCAAAGCAACAACTCGCAAAACAAATCAGAATGGTTATAAATGGAATTTGTGGCATACTCTTAGGCTCTGTACTTGCTTATCATTCATTTATTACTGGTCCTTCTCTCTGTCCCAATTTATCAGCCCCACTGTTCTTTATTCCAGTGTCCTTCCATTATAGCATTAGTCATGGACCAAATTCCACAGCATAAGAGCATTCTCACAGTGGTGACATGTGCTATCTTCATAGCCTGTAAGATAAAGCAGTTATGTTCCCCAGTGTTGCAATAATGAACACAATGAGATGGCTTGTGTTTTCCTGTTTCACAGAGGTGCCCTGGGGTGCGAATGTGATATGCAGAGGTTGCCTCAATTCCTGCAGTCTGAAATGTAACCTGAATATCAAGAAGAGGAGGCATCACCTCTTAGTAGGATAAGAAAGAGGTACAATGAGACTGACATGGACCCTAGGATGTATGTTCAGGTTGCAGACTCCTTTGGTGACTAGGTTAATCTAGATAGTTACATTAGAACACTGGCCTGAATACATGGCAGGAAGCGATCTGTGAAATCGTCTTCTGTCAGAACGCCACAAGCAGGTCAAGCCAAATATTCTTTTAGTATATTCTGAAATAGCTTTGGAAAAAACATCAGGAGAGGAGAGGATATGAAATGCTCGGTTTGTGTTTTCAGCGTTATAATCCTCTATTTTCTTAGGTTTGTAAAAACTTTAGCTACTTTGCCTTGTTGAATTGATGAACTAATCAGAAAAAAGCATTTCATGGACAGCACATTTAAAAAAGGACTTTACAATTTTGAAATATGTATGACTCTGGAATCTTAAATTATGTTAGACTTCTTCCTAATTCCATAATTAGAAACCTGATTTAGTTCATTGTGTTGAGCTGAATTAATCTCATTTCCTCTGTTCCACATTAAGGGTGGACCGGAAATTATGCAAATATACTGGATTGGAAATTATTTTTCTTGGCTTGTG
This sequence comes from Dolichotis patagonum, assembly GCA_004027295.1. Taxonomy (NCBI): domain Eukaryota; kingdom Metazoa; phylum Chordata; class Mammalia; order Rodentia; family Caviidae; genus Dolichotis; species Dolichotis patagonum. The sequence goes on from PVJX010032714.1 coordinate 13,465, forward strand.
CAGACCACTTGGTTTTCTGTAGTAGAATGAGAAAGGTCAAAAATGGTAAAAATGGAGTAACATGTATTCCTAAGAAAACTGTAAAAACTATTTTGAAATTTCTGCATGGCAAGTAGTTTTTAAGCTCATTACTTCACCTAATTAAAAATTTAAGTAAAATAAGGTAAACTATGAGACAATAATCAAAAGATAGGAAAATCAATAAAGATCTTGGCTCGGTTCAATTTATGAATCTTATTTTATCACAGAATTACCATGTAATCCACCAGGATGGTGGGATACAGCATCATGTGATCCTAAGTTTATAACTGAAAAACATACAAACAAAAACAACAAACAGAACCCAATGGAAAATCTGGTTATTAACACATATTTCAGCAAAGAAAAAAAAGGGTAGGAAATGGCATCCATACAGTGTATACAAAAATGGGTTTCATATACAAGTACATTCCCTGTGAGAATTACGTCTATGTTTTTGTTTTTCAGAAAAATAGCTGAGACACAATGAACAGTGCTTAGCTTTTTTTATTTCCAAGTGATTATTTCAGGAAATACGAGATTCTTTTTAATAAAACGTCTTTACAGGGGACTAATGATTTCTAATCCACATGCTAATTTTGAGATGATCTTGGTAGAAGGCCTGTGGGGGGAATCGCCTGTGACTCTGCCAAAAAAGGCAAGAAACTGCTGGCTGTTGGCTTGGCTGCCTGCAGTCCTGGGAGGGCTGGTGAATGTTCTCACCTGCCGCTCAAGGTCAGCCAGGTGAACCTGCTTAAAGACCTGGGACCCTGAGTCTCCCTTCCTAAAAGAAAGCTGGCTGCAAGGGAAGCCAAAGCAGCCACGGACCGTAATAATCAGAGGCCCAACACCACCAAGAACAATAAGGCATGGGCAGGTCTACCTGTGCCCCATGTGCCCATGAGGCTGTTCACCAGCTTCCAATTCCTGCTTTGGCACCGAAGCCCCTGTGAGCCTAGACTCCTGTAGATTCTCAATCTGCATAATAAAGTGTCTTTCTCACTGGGTTACTGCATCAAGAAAGATCAAGACACATTTGGTCTCACGTAACACAGACACTCAGAACAAGGCTTTTAAAATTGCACTTAATGGCCACCGCCATTCTATTTTGTCTTTCTGTGAGTTAATTTACTCTTCCAGGTATCTTATATAAGTGGAGTCATGCAATATTTGTCCTTGGATGTCTGGCTTATTTCCTTTAGCAGACTGTCTTCAATTTTAATGACATTCTGAATGCCAGGGTTATGCTGTAGAGTGGAAAACAGTCCCACAAAAGTCATGCATTCTTGCTCAGCTATAGAAATTAAACCAATATTTATTTTGTCAACCTCAAAGCAGATATTACACTGGTAATCCGGAACCATTATTATTTAAAAACAATCACTGTTATTACATTGAGTATCTTTATTTATCGGAGGTTTTGTGAAAATTGTTTTTTCTGGGGTCTCTTTAAACAAGTAACTTTCAGTAACATCTCTACCCGTGTCTTGTCTCAGCAATAGCACCCATTGCTTCAAAAGTCATGCAGGAGTTAAGAGGGGGTTCTCATGGAAACTCCACTTATGCCGATGACTCCTTACAAAGTCCTGAGATTGCCTACCCTTCATATGAAATAGAAAGAAAAGGGGGTAGGTTTGAGGTCCCTTTAAAATATAAACTTTCTGTTTGTTTTGAGACAGGGTCTCACTATGTGGTTCAGGCAATCCTCTTGCTTCCAGCTCCCGAGTGCTGGGGTTACAGACATATGCCACAATAGCTGGCCAAATATAAACTTTTACTAAGTTCAAATTGAGCCCATGTAGGCATGTACAACACTCAACAGTGTAATATGTGTATCTTAACTCATTTTAAAGAGACAGTTTGCGAATCTATTCTAATTGTTGCCACTCAATAAATACTAAATCATAACTGAATTTCACAACTTGCAAATTTTCAGCTGATCTTTTATCCCAAGAAGTCTGTAAATATTTATGTCTACAGAGATTCATGATTCTTTATTTCTCAGTATCTGTATAGTCACAAATATCTTTGTATCTCATTATGTTATCCAAGTACATGGTAACTTCCCTAGCCAGAGAGGTCACACTCACGTGTAACTCCACTTAGCATTCAACGCAAAATACTGGGCTGAGTGATTAATATTTTTGGCAATAACATGAGTTTACTTTTTTCTATAATGTTACAGTTGAGTGAGTAACATAAAACTCTTTTAAAGATACTAGATACTCAAACAACAACTTAGAATTTCCCAGCCCACTGTCAAAGCCTGGAAGCTGAGCTGTGTTAGCTGCCCAAAAGCTCCTGATGTGGAAACTCAGCCTTGAAAGATTCTTTCCAAGCATTTTTACCAAACATTAAACTCTATAAAACTAAAACACAAAAATGACCAAAATTCTGGACCCAACAGCAAGGCTCTCAGACTCAACAGGTTTCGTGCTGTAGAAATACCTACACTACTGACAGCAAAATATCAGTATCAAGCATTCATTTCTTAACCAATCTGAGGGTCTTGAAAAAATGACTGAACAATAGACACCTATTGTGAGGTACAGTACTTTGAGCATAACATGTCACCTTTGAGGCCTTTATAACCTTACCAACACAGACATGGATAATGTGTATCACCTTCATTTTATAGACCACGAAACAATCCTGGAGATTTTAATCCACTTGCTCCAAAACTAAGAAACCAGTGTTCAAATCAAGAAATAAATCTTATAGCTAAGATGATTATACTACAAATTTATTAGTTCTTGGAACAAAACAGTTAACATTCATAGGATTGGATCAGTTTTACATGTTTGTGTCTGGTAATCTGAGGAACTCTTTTGAAGATAACTATGTAAAATAACAACCTTAGTTACGTTCCCACCACCTTGTTTTGAAGGCCTATATTGCCACTGTTTTGAGCTCTTTGCTATTTGTCTTTTTTGTTTCTTATCTACTAATTTGTTTTGTTTTGTTTTTCCCTCTAATGCAGAAAGGATAGATGTACATGTAGAAGCTTACACATGCCTAGAACTTCTCCTAAACAGTTTATGAGAACTGATTGTATTATGCGTGATGATATGAACAGCTACTTTGAAGAAAAAGAGATATTATGGTAGCCATTGCTGATTTCCTATTGTTATGCTGTGAAATCCAGTAATGCTTTTATTCTTTGTTTAGAGTGGTTTTAGTCCATTTTGTATTATTTAATTTCAACACACATGAAGGTATGGACAGCTATTTTGAAGAGAACTAGAGACATTACAGTAAGTCATTGTCTATTTTCCTATTGTCTGGTTTTGAAGGCCTGTAATGCTTTCATTATCCTGTTTTGATCAGTTTTATACTATTTTGTTTTCTATGAATTCATTGTATGTGAAGATACAGACAACTATTTAGAAGAAAACAAGAGATATTATGGTAGCCACTGTTGACCTCCTGTTGTCTTGCTTTGAAATCCTGTGTCACATTGTTTCGTTCTGATCTGCTTTGTTCTGTTTTGTCATGTTTTATTTTACCCTCTTTAAAATTAAAAAAAAATCTTAATCTCCTTCTTTAAGTACATGGAGGTATCTTATCATCTTATCATATTCTTGCATCTGTTTTCTATTCCTGAGTAACTATAAAGATTGGAAGACCCAGAATAGTACAAAATAGACTCATAGAATGGAGAGCTTACCAGTGGCGCAAACCATCTACAGGAGCACATCTGTTTCATGTGTTGGTAGCACAGAGAAGAATCGTGGATGATTTCATAGGTCACACGTTTCTCTAGTGCTTAAAATGTCACTAAGAGGTAACAAAGTGATGAAATTGGACCAAGGTTTAAAGGCATTTGCAGACTTAACAACAACAAAAGGTAACTGAAAAGTAAAGTGAGTGTTTAAAGTTTTAAAAATATTATTATAGTAAAATAGGTATCAACATTAATTCCCTTCAAAATATAATCCCCTTATATTTTGAAATATAATTTCAAAAACACTTTGCTTACAGTTCTTGCCTTTCTCATTTTATTAGTACATGTGTATATACATAATGATTACAGTTCTCACAGGGAGTTGATACATGTACATAACACTTTTTTTGTTGTTGTTGTTTTTGAGACAGAGTCTCACTATGCAGTTCAGGCTGGACTTGAGCTCACTTTGTAGCCCTGGCTGGTCTCAAACTTGCAACAGTCCTCCTGCCTCAGCCTCTGAGGTGCTGGAATTACAGGTGTGCAACTACCATGCCCAGCACATAACACATCTTATTATTTTTCCCCTTCTCCTCTATCTTCCCCTCCCTCTGTTCCCTTTTCATTTGCAAAAGTTCTATTTTCCTTATCTTTTATTTTGCTCTTTACTTGTATTTTGGGTTTCTCATATAAGGGAAAGAAACTATGTAATATTTAAGTTTGTGTGTTTTATTCACTTCACTTAACATTATGGTCACAAGGTGTATCCATTTCTCTACAAATGACTCAAATTTATTCTTTTCTTTAGAGTAGCATTCCTTTTTTTTTTTTTTTTGGTACTGGGGATCGAACTCACAACCTTGCACTTGCCAGGCAGATACTTATGTTGCTGGGCTAAATCCCCGGCTAGAGTAGCATTCCATTATGCATAAACACCATTTTCTTTATCTATTTATCTGTTGATGGAAATATAGGACACTTCCAAGATTTATCTATTGTGAATTATGCTGCCAAATGCATGGGTTTGCATATATTCTCACTGTAACACAATATCCTTAACTCTTTCAAAAAAGTATCTACAAGGGAAAACCTGAGTCAAATGGAATTTCTTATTTGACTTTCCTGAGGACTCACCATACTGATTTCCACTAGTTTACATTTCTACCAACAATGCAGAAGGGTTCTTTTTACTCCCAGAACCTCACTAGCATTTGTTCTCATTTGATTTCTGGCTGAAGGTCATTCTTTCTGGAATAAAATGGAATTGCAGTGTTTTAATTTGCATTTCTCTAATTACCAGAGATGTTGAATATATCTTTTTCATGTATTTATAGGCTATTTGTACTTCTGAGAAATTCTGTTCATTTCAATTCCCCATTTTTTGATTAGGTCTTTTACTATGGGGGTTTAATTGTGTGTTTTTATATATTCTAGAAATTAATTCTGTCTGAGGAATAGCTGGCAAAAAGTTTTCCCATTCTGAAGGATGTCTTTTCACTCTGTTGAGTTTTTTTTTTTAACTATGCAGAAGCTTTAAATTTTGATACGATTCTACTTGTCAGTTCTTAATTAGAGTTCTGCTTACTTTATCTCCCAGAAGATTAAGTGTTTTTGTTTTATCATTTAGATATTTGACCTATTATTTTAGTTTAGCACATGCTAAGGGTCTAGGCTCAATCGTCTGCATATGGACAGCCAGTATTCCCAGCACCACTTGTTACAGAGGCTATCTTTCCTTTAGTGTATTGTTTAGAGTATAGTCATTGACTTTGTCAGTGATCAGGTAGATGAATGTGCCTAGAGTTTTTCCTACACCATTCTGTTCCACTAATCCATGCATCTGTTTTATTGCCAACACTATGTTGTTATCATTACTGTAGTTTTGTAGAAGTACAGCACTGTGATGCTTCCTGCTTTGCTCTTGTTGCTCAGGATTGCTCTTGCTATTCTAGGTCTCTTCTGGTTCTATGTGAATTTTAAGGTTGTTTTATCTAGGTCTCTGAGGAATGCTATTGGTATATTGATTGAGATTATATTGAATTTATGTATCCGTTTTCTTTTTTCTTTTTTTTTTTCGTACTGGGGATCGAACTCACGACCTCGCACTTCCAAAGCAGGCACTTAAGCCACTGAGCTAAATCCCCGGCCTATATATCCATTTTCATAATGTTAGTTCTGCCTATCCAGAAATAGGGGATATCTTTCCATTTTCTGATGGCCTTTTCAACCTCCCTTTTCAGAGTACCTTAGTTTTCATTGCAGTGGTCTTTCTAATTCCTTTAGTTTCAGTGTAGAATTCTTTCATTTCCTCAGATTAATTCCTAAGTTTTTAATGTTTTTTGATGCTATTGTGAGTAGTATTGATTTCTTATTTCTTTCTTAGAGAATTTATTATTGGTATACAGAAATGCTATTGATTTTTGTGTAACTATATCTTGCTATGCTACTGAATTTGGTTATTAATCTAGGAATATTTTTGGTGGAATATAGATACCCTTACTGCTTATCACAAATACCATTGTTTGGTATCAAAGAGCTATGTATTTTTATTCTTAGTCATTGCAAAAGTTGTAGAAAGCTGTTAATAACTGCTGTGGGTATTATACTAAGCAATCTACATATCATCACAGTCTGTATTCAATCTCTTGAAAGATAATTATTTTTAATTTTACAGACTATGAAACTGAGGCTCAGAGAAGACAAAACTTGCTTAGAATCATGCAGTTACTAATACTACTAGTACTACTATACTAATATATTTTATTCTATTACTAGAATATATTACTAGTAATTAGTAATTAGTACTAGTAATTAGTACTAGTACTAACTAGAATATATTACTAGTAATTATTCTATTACTAGTATAATTACTAGTATAATTCTATTATGACTTATTATTATTACTTATTACTATATATAGTAATATAGTATAGTAATATAGTATGGTAATATAGTATAGTAATATAATATAGTAATTTAGTAATATATAATATATAGTAATTATATAGTATTATATAATATATAGTAATTATATGGTATATAATTACTAGTATAA
>PVJX010032715.1:0-20223 GCA_004027295.1 Dolichotis patagonum
AAAAAAAAAAAGATTGTTGTGGTCAGGTCCAGTGAATCTCTATAACATGTCAAAGTTCTCTTTTGGAAGTAGGTGTTTGTTTGAGATTTGTCCATATGACAAATATTTGCAACTGAACCATAACCAGTTCTAACAAGCACACCATCTTTCCTTGATGTTAAAGCTTTCCTTTAAACAAGGAAATTTTCCTACATTTTGCTTGGCAGAAAAGAACATTTCAAAAATCGATATGACAATATTTCACCATAAATGATTTAGAATATGGTAACTTGGGTTTTATCTTCATCTGTTACCCTTTTCTGTAAAGTAAATGTAATCACAGTCCTATCTCAGAGAAGTTAAAAGAATCAAGTGAGTTAAGACAAAATTCTTAGGGCCAGTACAACATTAAGTAAATAAAGTTTGAGTTTTAAAATTTATTTTAATTAAGACTATTTTTAGAAAACAGTGAAGCTCTCTTAAAATCATTTTCTAATAATTCAATGAAGCACTAGGAATACTCTCTGTGGTCCACTAGACTGCCCTGGGCTCTTATAGCTCTACTGGATGTCTTTTATACTACATTGAAACTTATAACAATTCATATTCTCTGGAAAATAAATCTGAGAAATTACCCAAAACTACAGAAAATTGAGGATATTTTGGTTTTCATTTTTCCTTTTTGGAACTTTAGTAGCATATTAAAATTTCTATTAGCGCTTATAATGTTACAAAAAATGATTAGAAGACTCTGGAAATTAATTAAAAATTATCTTAAAAAATTGTTTCCAAATTTATTTCAGCATAGAGAACATTTTTCTCTAAAAAATGTGTCATTAATGTTTTAAAATATCAGAAACTTTTGTGGAAAATGGAGGCTAGTCATATTAAATGGTTTTCCAAGCTGCAGAGCCATAAGACTTTCATTCAAGATGATCACTACACATCTGTCACTAGCACAAATATTAAATGACTTTGATCATATGAATTGTGTAATTAATAATTCCTTTCTAGGCGCTATAAACATACACCATATAGTAAACTCTTATTGAACATTTTTTAATTTATCTCTGTTTGGTTTTATCAAATTATCCTTTTTGAAAGTACATATTTTTGACCAAAAGAGTCCTTTACAAGAGATTTATTCTAATTAACTGCCAGAGTCCTCTAAAAGATATTGAGTTGTAAAACAAAATCAAGCTCAAAAATGTAAAATTAAAATGTGTTGCTTTAGTAGCCAGTTTTAGCAGTGCAATCCTATAATTCCCAGCACTCTGGAAGGCTACAATAGGAGGTTGACAAATCTGAGGCCAGGTTGGTAAGTTAATAATTTTGCGTGACCTCATTTTAAAAAGAATGGGAATGCAGCTCAGTACTGACACTCTGGATTCCATCCTGATCACTAATTTTTTAAAAAAGGTTTTTTACTTCAATACAAGCCAAACTTCCTAAAAATTTGCTTATATACACACCTTATATATCATATAAGTATAAAACTTAGAAAATAAAACTATTGCGTTAGTAGTGTGGTATTCCTACCCATTATGTTTCTATAAGCTGTGGTCTCTTTTGGATAATGGGTTATGCATAACTTAAAATTTTTTGCCTTAGTTTTCACATATTTTGTGAGCCAAAAAAGGCATCTAATATATAAGAAAATAATTGATTCTTCCACAAATGTTATATATTGAAATATTTTCTTTTAAACTTTGAATTTATCTATCATTTGCCACTGTCTTTATTGTATATTAATAATTTGCTGATATTCCCTTTAGAATTTAAGGGTGCATACACTGTTATGAAGATGCTTACCTTGGATTTGTTGACATAGTGATTGAAATATTAACTACCCTTTGTAGTCATCATTAGTGATGTTGTGTATTAGAACGCCAAGCTGAATAAATGCCAGCAGTTGTCTGAATTATGTGAGAAAACAGCTCACAGAGCACATACAATAAAATATAACATTTCAAGACTTGAAACACATACACACACACACACACACACACACACACACGAGACTCAATTTTCACAGAAGACTTGTCGTGGGAAGGGTCAGGAAGTAGAGAAAAGGAAGCAAGATGTCAGAGACCAGAAGAGGAAAACATCAAGTAGTAGTGAGGCATAGATGTAGAGAGACAAAATCTGAGAAAATAAGGTCAAAGGGCAAGTTTTGGTAACAGGAAACAGAGGGCTGCAGAGGTATTGCCAGCGCTCCAAGTACAAAGTATATGAAATGTAATAGAATCAGGACTACAATTCAAACAAATTTTCAATGTGTTTCACTTTAGCAGGCTTCTTGGAAATACACTAGCTGACTTACTGTTGATCAACACATAAATATGGGAAATTATGCCACAATGAAGAATGATTTCTCTCACAGTTTATAATATTAACAGATTATAATACTAACGTATGAAGAAAACAGTGTGTGGAGGGGTTATTCACTGTAATTTACAGTTTTATGAACTTCTTTAAAAACTAAATTTTGAGTAGATGAGGATACAATATAAATACTTTTTAAATTGCAAAGCTATAGATCCTATACCTGAGCAATGAAGTTGCTCCTCCAACTACTGAATATTTTTATAGAAACATAAGAAAATCAAATGCTGACCCAACTGTTATTGAAAGTAGAAGAGTTAGTTAAATCAAGAGTCTTGTCTGTAAATGAAATATTAATGGCTTTTATATTTATATCTCTTGGCAAGTTCTGTTGAATATATCTCAAGGTTATATATCGCATTACACCTTTCAAAATGAATTTATTTGTCAACACTTTGTTAGGTTATATTTTCCAAAGAAGAATATTTTAAAATTATTTTGCTGCTGCAAAACACATGGGGCCTTCCAGTGACTGTCTCCTATCTAATTAAGCACAGGTTCTTCTTTTATTCATGTCTATATACTTCATATGTGAATCAATACAAATTAAGAGGTTTTTCTCCCACTCAATTTAGTTGATCAGCTTATAGCCAATTTTCATTTGCCCTCTACGTGCTATCTACCTGAGAATCATACTTTGTGAAATATTCCATACATATGGAGCAAACTTCTCAAGTGCTTATTAATTTGAAATCACTTGCTACTTTTTAGGAAAACGATGTTTTATTAAATTTAAAATATTTTGGAATGCTTTACATTTTGCATCTACTGCAGAACACAAGACAGAATATTCAAAATCTTATGTTAATTTTAAAATTATGAAAGATAAATGAGATTGACTCAAATGATATAACTTAATTTTGTAGATCTCTGTTGTATGTCTGGCTTAATGTTTATTTCAATAATAAAAGACAAGTTATTTTAAATTTGCTTAATTATCAGTTAATGGATTTCATTCACCGAAGAGTACTACTATGAAATCAAGGGCTACAATTTACATAGGCTTGTTCCCAAAATCAACTTGAAAGCTGACTATCCCAATAAGTCCATTCAGTAAAAGTTGAATGATTGTATGACCAAATCTACTATCTACAATGTTTAATGCACAACATTATTTCACATTATCTGATCCAAATTTGGCCATAAACTCAGGGCATAACCTGGATGAATAATTCAAATCATTTTGAATTTAAACTTCAAATTGTTCCCTGATGGAACATTAGTTAAATAACATTTATGTAGTGCTGATCCATTTTTCACCTACCATAATGGTAATCATTTTAAAATTTATAAAACAAAACTTTTCTTAAATTAAATATTTTCCTACATAACTTTTTAACTTTTGGAAACAATAGATGTTATGTTTTGTACTAGATGTACACAAAAATCTTAGGCCATCACAGGGCTTTTTCAGATGTGGCTCAATTTACAGTGTGTGATGCTGCAATAAAAGGTGTGTGATTAATAAATCAATCCACTGATGGGTTTGGCATAACTCTGGCTAGGATTAACAGTGTGAGTGCTATATCTGCTCTAGGACAGTTAGCTAGCATACAATATAAGGGAAAAAATCTTGTCTCCCCCTTGCTTACTTGCTTTTGTATCTTCCTCCCCATGAACTGTTACCACTCTGCCTTGTGCCACCCTGTCTTGGAATCAGCAGATTATAAACTGAAACTTCTACAAACTGTGAGCTAAATGAACCTTTCCTCTTTAACTTTGGGTATCAGGTATTTTGTCTCAGCAACAAGAAAAGTAACTAAGATAAGATGCATCTGACAGTGCTACAATGAGAAAATAACATACACATTGTTAAAGAAAAATCAAAGGACAATTAGAAGTCTATTAAAGCAAAATAAGTTTTCACACCTTGGCAGCATTCTAGATCAGAGTTGATTTGTAATATATTGCTCCACCACCACTACTACCACTTACAGGGATTATGTTAAAGTTAGAAATAAGAGCATGAAATACAGAAATCAACTAATTGGCCCCCACTGAACTTTTCCATGTACTTAAATATTTTAATCTATTGACAACCTAAAAGTGGCTAAAGCCTAAATGTAATTTTCTGAGACTAGTTTGCTTAGTTATAAAATCAGATTAAAATTATTTTATAAATCAAACTTGGGCACATAGGTCAGAATCAGCTGAATTTTATCACGCAAGTGTTAGATAGGTGTAAATTCAAATTATCTTTCATACTCTTAGCTGTTGCAAATTGTGCATTTCTGATTTATTACACTTAAAAAGTCATTTTTGGTTCTATTTTATGTTGAAAATTTTTAAGAAATACACACATGTATTTTATTTTTGTGGCATTTTGTTATGACTATGACATTCTGTAAATGTTACAAAAATTAAGTTTAGGTCATAAAAATAGGGCTGAGGTGGCACTCCACCCTGGCTTGGGCCACTGAGCTGAGCCTGGGCACCTTAGTGCCCTTAGGGTTACCCACCACTGCCACCCCAGAGGACCGCTGCTGCACTCAAACCTGGCTTGGGCCACTGATCTGTGCCTGTGCCTCTTGGCACCCTCCCACCATGACTGGTCAAAGAATGGTTGCTGTGCTCCACCCCAACTTGGCCACCTGATCAGCTCCTATACCTTTTGGTGCCCTCCTGCCACCAGTGGCCCAGAGGGCACCTGCCATGCACCACCCAGGTTCCAGCCACTGAGCCATGCCTGCGACCCGGCACACTCCTACCATGTGGTGAACCAGAGGACGACTGCACCCACGTTGGCTCAGCCCACTGCCCTTGGATAACCTCCCCATCTATTAGAACAAGTACTCCTGTGAATGTTTGGTTCCCACTGTCCCTCCCAGAACCTTGCACTACAGTGGACTGGCAGTGCTGGTTTGATGGGCGACTTGGTGGCCTCTCACCCAGACAGAGAATCCAAGAAGATTCTGGTCACTAAGAACCCAACAACCAGGTGGACATCAACCACATAGTAGGACCCTAAGAGACACACTGCTGACAGATGTGACTACTGGGATTAAATAACCAGATATTGGCCCAGAAGGTGAAAATGACAAAATGAAAAACAAAAATGTAACCTTAAACATCTAGTCCATTAGGTGCAAGAACAGACAACAGTGAAATAGAGGAGTTCAAAAGTCATACATCAGACATTTCTGAAAAGATAACAAATGAAGTAAAGAAACAAATCCATGAGGCTATAGAGGAACTCAAATTGGAAGTAATGTCTTGCACAAAGACAAAAATAACGACCTTAGTAAATGGGTTGCTCAACATAGCTAGGGAAGAAATAGATTTAAAAAAAAAAACAGGAGCATGGGAAATTGATTGAAACTTACAATGAACAATATAGAAAACAAGAAGAATCCATGAAACAAATTCAAAAAGATAGCAGAGAAACAAAAAATTCTACTGAAACCTGGAAAAATCGTTTACATGAAGTTGAAGATAGAATTTCGGACTTTGAGGACAGGATCGTAGATAGTGACCATGAAAGGATAGAACTTATAAAAACAACAAAGCAGCATGAAATGACAATCCACCAGCTTCAAGATGATGCCAAGAAAAACAATGTAAGAATAATAGGCATCCATGGGGAGGCAGGAGACGATGCAAAGTATGTAACTAAGCTATTCACAGAAGTAATAGAAAATTTCCCAAACACGGGGAAAAATTCTGATATATAAATAAGTGAGGTATATAGAATGCCAAACAGTTATAACCAACATAAATTTAACCAGCATAAAAACAGAATACTACAATCTGTTAGAGAAAACACACAACTCACCTGTCAATGAAAGCGTATTAGAATCATGGCAGACTTCTCAGCACAAACCTTCAGGTTAAGATGAGCTTGGAGTGAAGTATTTCAAACCCTAAAAGAAAACAACTTTCAACACAGACTGATGTATCCAGAAAACTCTCTTTCAAATTTAATGGAGAAACCTGATACTTCCATGATATAGAACAACTGAAAAAATTCATATGTACAAAACCAACCCTAGAATGGCTGTTGAAAGACATGCTAGAAAAAGATAAAACTGACCACAATCTCCATAACAACAATAGAAAGAAACCACCAGGCTGTACAACAAATTAAAAAGGGGAGGAAAGCAGAAGACCAACAACAGGAACACAACATAGCAAAGTCAAGCCAGTACATATCAGTGATATCCATAAATGTAAATGGGCTCAATACACCAGTCAAAAGAAACAGGTTGAAAGAATGGATCAAGAAACAGGACACCACAATATGCCATATACAAGAAACACATCTGATTCGAAAAGAAACTCATAGACTAAAATTCAAAGGATGGAAAACATTATTCCATGCAACAGGAACCCAGAAAAAAGCAGGGGTGGCTATTCTGTTGGCAGACAAAGTGAACTTCAAACCTAAAAAGATTAAAAGAGACAAAGAAGACCACTACATACTTGTAAGTGCAAAACCACAAGAGGACGAACTAACAACTATAATCATATATGCACCAAATACAGGAGCACCCAACTATATAAGACAAACACTAATGGACATGAAAAATCAAATGCACAAGAACACAATTTTAATAGGAGATCTCAACACACCACTGTCACAAAGAGATAGATCAACTAGACAAAAAGTCAGCAAACAAATGACAGAAATGAATCATACCTGTGAACAAATGGACTTAGAGAATGCTTACAGAGTGTTCTTCCACCCAACCACATCAGATATACATTCTTCTCAGGCACATGGGACATTCTCCAAAATAGACCATATATTAACTCATAAAACATTCTTAAGTAAATGCAGATGGAGTGAAATCATCCCATGCATAATATTTGACCATAATGCACTGAAAGTGGAAATCAATGGCAAAAACCCTGCAAAACCTGCATAAATACATGGAAATTAAATAATAAACTTCTGAAGAACCAGTGGGTTACAGACAAAATTAAAGAAGAAATAAAACAATATGTACAATACAATGAAAATGCAGACACAACATACTGTAAACTATGGGAAGCAATGAAAGCAGCCTTAAGAATTAAATATATAACAATAAATAGTCACATCAAGAAAATGGATTGAGCACATATAACCTAATGCTACATCTCAAGCTTCTAGAAAAGGAATGGGAAGTCAAATGCAAAGCTCATACAAGAAGGAAATTGTAAAGATTAGAGCAAAAATTAATGCAATTGAAATTAAAAAATACAAAGAATTAATGAATCAAAGAGCTGGTTTTTTGAGAAAATAAACATAATTGATAAACCTCTAGCCAATCTTATCAAGAAAAGGAAAGAAAAACTCAAAGTCATGCAATAAGTTTGAAAAGTGGGAGATTACTATAGATCCCATGGAAATTCAATAAATCATAAACACCTATTTTGAAAATCTTTACTCATATAGGGTAGAAAACAGAGGAAATGGACAGATTTCTAGAAACATATGAACTACCAAACCTCAATCAAGAAAATATAACAATTTTGAATAACCCAATATCAGCTACTGAAATCAAAAACATGATTTATAAACTTACCAACAAAGAAAAGCCCAGGTCCTGATGGATTCATGACTGAATTGTATAAGAAATTTAGAGAAAATTTACTACCAATAGTCCTTAAACTCTTCAGTGAAATGTAAAGAGAAGTAGTCCTCCCTAACACATTCTTGGAGAAAGACTCAACCAAAAAGAATAACGATAGACCAATCCTAATAATGAGCATTGATACAAAGGTTCTCAATAAACTACTGGCAAATAGAATGCAGCAAATCATCAAAAAGAATATACACCATGATGAAGGGGGATTTATTCCAGGAATGCAGGGATGGTTCAACATATGCAAATCAATAAATGTAATACACCACATCAACAGAGCCAGAAATAAAAATCACCTGATCATCTCAATAGATGCAGAAAAAGCCTTTGATAAAATCCAACACATGTTCATGATAAAAACCCTACAGAAACTTAGAATCAGCAATCAGACAAGATGGAGAAATAAAAGGAATAAAAATAGGAAAAGAAGAAGTTAAATTACCATTATCTGCAGATGACATGATACTCTAATTAGAAAACCCCAAAAAATCCATTAAAAGGCAATAAACAAAATTAGCAGCATAACTGGATACAAAGTCAGCACTCAAAAATCAATAGCACTCCTGGTCACAAACAGAAAACTCACTGAGAGGGACATTATGGAAATATCGCCTTTCACAATAGCATCTAAAAAATCAGATACTTAGGAGTCAACCTACCTAACAATATAAAAGATCTATATGCTGAAAATTATACTGTGCTAAAAAAGGAGATTGAAGAAGATGTTAGAAAATTGAAGTATATTCCTTGCTCTTGGTTAGGAAGAATCCTAACCAAGAAAATAGCCATATTCCCAAAACTGTTATACAGATTCAAAGCAAACCCAATCAAAATAACATCAACATATATTACAGATCTAGAGAAAATATTCTTAAAATTCATTAGGAAACAGAAGAAATCTAGAATAGCAAAAACAATTCTGGGCAACAAAGACAAGAAAGGAGGCTTTTCAATTCCTGACTTGAAACTATCTACAAGGCCACAGTAATAAAATCAGCATGGCGCTGGCAAAGAAATAGACCTGAGGACCAATGGAACAGATTAGAAGATGCAAACACTACTAAAAAGACACTGAGCCACCTTATATTTGAAAAAGGGGGTTAAAGATGTTCACTGGAAAGAAAGATAACCTCTTTAACAAATGGTGTTGGAAAAATTGGCTCGCCACATGCTGAAGACTGAAAATAGACCCATGCCTATCACCATACACTAAACTAAAGTCAAAATTAATCAAGGATCTAAACATTAAAACAGAAACACTAAATGTACTGGAGGACATAGACAAGTTACATAGAAATCTTGAAGACATAGGGGTAGGCAGAGAATTCATGAATAAAACACAAACTGCATGGGAAATACTTCGAAGAATCAATAACTCAGATCTCATGTTACTAAGAAGTTTTTGCACTTCAAAAGAAATTACCAACAAAGTGAAAAGAAAACCCACAGAATGGGAAAGAATTTTACCCAAAAATCCCTCAAACAAAGGAGTTATATCCAGAACACATAAAGAATTGAAAAACATCAAATCCCCCAAATTCAAAGGCCCTCTCCAAAAATGGGCATGAGAGATGAACATACAGTTCTCAGATGAAGATATACAAATGGCAAATAAATACATGAAGAAATGTTCACCATCACTGGCCGTACAAGAATGCAAATTAAAACAGTACTGAGATTTCAAATCAATCCACAAGAATGGCTGCCATCAAGAAAACAACTGATAACAAATGTTGGTGATGATGCGGGAAAAAGGATCACTTCTCCACTGTTGGTGGGAGTACAGACTGGCGAAACCACTGTGGAAATCAGTATGGAGATTCCTCAAAAAACTAGGATTGGAGTTTCCATTCAATGCAGCTATTCCCCTCCTGGGTATTTTCCCAGAAAAAAATGAAATGGTCATGTCACAGAGATATATGTGCACCCGTGTTCATAGCAGCACAATTTTGATAGCTAAATCTTGGAGACAACAAAAATGCCCATCAACCACAGAGTGGACAAAAAATGTGGTACTTCTATACAATGGAATACTACTCAGCTATAAAAAGGATAATCTTGAGGCCTTTATAGGTAAATGGAGGCAACTTAAGAATATCCTCATTAGTGAAATAGACAAGACTCACATTAGTAAATATATTATCTCTCTACTGTGAAAAATAATAAAAACTGACAGAATAATGGGATCTAAAAAGTATAATAGATATTATGAAAGTGAAAGGGAAGGAAAGCATTCTAAATGTATAATGGTATATATAGTATGTAAGATAGTTAACCATATTACTGAATTTCTGCTGGATCACTGAACAGAAGGGCATTTGCACTGTCAATGTTTGAGTGTCTAGCCACTTTTATGCTTTGATTTTGTGACTTTGGCAACTATTTTTCAGAGGGCAATGGGTAATGTATCAACTAATGATTTTATGATGTCAATTTTTTTGATTCAGTATTGTTCTTTTTTCTATTTTTAAAAATTTTCTTTTCTTTCTTTGAAAAAATAGAACAATGCGCAATATAACAACCATTGTTAAATTGGTTTCATTTTGTTTTGAAAACCTATATTGCTATGGTTTTGGGTTTGTTGTTGTTATCTCTTTTGCTTTTGTTTTTCTTTTCTGACTGTTTTCTTTTTAAAATAAAAAAAATATAAAGAAATAGGACTGAGGCTAACTAATGTAAAAATCTGTACATCAATCTTTTCCTTTGTTTTCAAATACTACCACTATCTGGTTATCAAGGCTGCTAACATTTTTATTCTTTCTTTTTGCTCCTCTCTTCTTTAAAGTCTCCACACATGTCTTAGAATTGTCCATAGTTCTTTTAACTTAATTTATAATTGTACTACTTGACAAATAGTTTACTACAAAATCATTGTTGATTTGTCCACACTTTTTAGTAATTTAATAATTCTAAAATTTTGAAAGTACTAGTGCAGTTGAAAAATATACAAAAACACTTTTTACCCAATAGTTTTATTCCAGACATATATGACATCATATCTGCCTGCAGGCTTTTGTGAATATCTTCCATTCTTGCCCTTTCATGAGTAGCAATTTTGCCTGAAATTGATATGGAATCTACAGTTCAGTCATTTGAAAAGTGTCATCATTTCTCTTCTAAAAAACTAGGCATAAACAGTCCAAAGATAGCATGGTACTCCACTGTGTCATAGACCTGTGTTAGTATGGTATCTCATTATGTCGTAGACCCAAGTTGGCATGATCCTCTATTGCATCATAGATCCACACATGAGTTAGTTGTATGCCAAAAGGGACTCATTGTCCAAGGTGGCTGGTTCAATGCAGGAACTATGTTCATGTGCCAGCAAAACAAGGCAATAAAAATGAATGAAAAATACCACTGGTCTTTCAAAGAATATTTCCAAATGTTTTGAATTTATTTCTACTTATAGTTCTACTTAATCCTGTTGACTGATCTGAGTAATATGGCTACACCAGCTGGTAAGAGAACATGGAGAAGATGTCCAGCTAAAAATAATGAAAAATTATTATAGAAGAAGAGTAAATTTATAGTAGGATTAAATAGAAGTCTCATCAACACCGTTTTCTTTACTTGTGGTATTTTGATTCTTACTAAAAGAACTTCTGATGGTAATAAATGAATATGGGAGTTAACTATGGAACCAAACTGAAGGAATGTCAGAAATTTCTCAAAATAGTTTTGTCTGAATTCTTTCCTTTCAAAACTAGAGGCAGTGGAGTAGATAACACTTAAAGTAACAAGTTCTAAAATATTATGATGCCTCAACCATTCCTGACTCTGGTTTCTCTGAATTCTTAAATATTTTTATCCTTAAACATGCATATTTGGATACTGTATTATCTTTAAAATATATTTTATTTACTATGTAGTTATTTTATTTTTGAATATAAAATTATTCTTAAGCCATGTAATTATTTTATCTCCTGAGTTATTAAACTAAATAGTAGTATTTGTTCATTCACAAATGAATATTGACCATTCAAATTTTTCCATTTAACTTCCAAAAATGATAGAGGTGGGAGTGATAGTTCTTTGAGAAAACAGTTGATCCATGGCTGAATTCCTTAAAGTGATGAGTCAGGTTAAAAAGCTTAGTCTACCCGGACAGAGACACAGTAGACACGAAGTTTCTGAGTCAGAGTCAACCTGATATAAATGCTAGAAAAGATCAGAGAGATGGTGAATACTTGCAAAACACTTTAATTTTGTTTTCCTCTGAGAGAAATGATGTCTTTGGAAGTTTTTGAGAAGCAAAGCAGAAGGGTTTGAAATATTCGTTCTGTGTCACTGTTTCTCTGTGAACAGCACAGGAGATCAGTTTTGTTGTGGACAGCTGTTTTATGTCTTATTAAATGTTTAGGAACGTGCCTAGGCTTTATTCATTAGATGTTTGCAAGGCCCCAACTTGCAGTCTGGACAAGAAAATGTCTCCATGCATTGTTAAATGTTCACTTGTTCTCTTCCACTAGAAACAACTGAAGAAAATAAAATGTGGTGATAAAATACAAGAGGAGATAATTCATTTGGGAAGCTTTTTCAAAGTTCAAATAAAAATTCAAAAAGGAATAACCTAAGTGACAACAATGAGAAGTAACCCTTTTGGGGGGCAATATTCACAGAAAAACAACATTATGACACAGTTAGTTTTGAAATGTTAGAAGTTACAGAAGCCATACAGTGAAAGCTTCAAAAGATCTCCAGACTTTTAAGATAGAGAAAAAGAAACTAATATTGGATTGGCAAGAAGAATAAGGAAGTCTTCTTTCCTCTCTCTAGGTTATTGAAATTTAAATGGAAACATCAAAAATAGCACTAATGGAAATATTTATAGGGATGTCCAGGTCCTTGATGAAAGCTGTGTAGTCCTTAGGAAACAAAGATGAAAATAGAAGTGAGTTGTAAAGAATCTTAGACAATGGACCAGTTGTGACTGCAGAATCAGTGGAATGGTTGGGGAATCACCATCATTTGTGAAGGTGTTCATATTTGGAAGGACACATAAATATATGGAGATGAAGGTCTGTATGAATAAAGGTAACTGAGGACCTTTGGGCTGTTTCAAATGGAGAGCACAACCGGGTGATAGCAAGAACTCTTCCTCTAAATCGTGGCAGTGAAGTTAAACCTGTGGGATAGAATGGAATGAATGCCTCAGCAGGAACTGAAGGAGCCTGAAAGATTTCCTGCTGGTCACAGCGATATTGTTAACATTGTACACAATATCCATGACACATCTGTATGGATTCCTAGGTACCACAGCAAGTCCTTCCATTATTTTTCCCCAGTTTAAAAATAATTAATTAGCCAACCATAGATTGTCAACAGGAAAGAATTCAGTTATTTTTAGATGTTTAAATAAAATCACAGTTTTAATAATTTAAAAGAAAATGGTGTATTATTGGAAAAATTTCTTTCCTTAGTATGGTAATTTGATTAATTATAACCAATTATAAATGCACTTAGGATTGTGAACTACAGCAATTAATACTATTAATATTTCACATGACAACTACAAAGCTATAAAATACAGAAACTTTTGTCTTTTGTTTTATAAGCAAAAGAGGTCAAGGTTTAAATGAGCAGAATAAATTGATTTTAAGCTCCAGCTCCTCCAATAAAAGTGCTGCCTAATTAAGTATAACAGTTACAGCTTTAGACAAATGTGAAACATTCAGTAGAAATCTTGATAAAAATGTATTTGCCAAAAATTGAATGTAGCTATGATGTGTAGAGTTGGAAAGAAATGTAATAAGCTGTTAACATACATTTTTAACCAAGGAAATATGAATTGCATTTGGCCACATTTCCCATCTGTTAAAATGAGTTCTACAAGACTGATAACGCAGATTAAGCACAGTGCTCTGGCAAGAAGTTCTATTAAATTATGTGTACCCATATGAAAAGCTACTCTTAAACTCCAGTGAACTGATTTGAAGATTATTTCTTTTCTCTTTGAATACTAAAGGGAAATGGCTTTGTGGAGCTTAAATAGTAAATGGTTGCCCCAGAAAAAAGTCACTGCAAACCAGAGCAACTTTGAAAAGCACAAGCAGGACAAAGAAAGAAAGCAGCATGAAAATTTTATAACTGTCGTTCATCCTGCCTTTAGTGTGTTTAAACATAACTGAGATAGTTTATTTAATTTTTAATCCAATCAAGTCAGCTATCATAATTAGTCACTACACCTTCTTAGTTAAAATTTTAGCAATAGTAAAGTCACTTTTGTGCTATAGTATTTCTAGAACAACCAACCAAAATAATCATTATATAGTATTTAGTTTCTGTATGTGACAAGAATAGTGTTGTGGTAGTTGCTTTTAAATTAATTCACAGCTAGGAAACCGAGCAAGCAGCCAGCTGCCCTGGTAAATGGCTGTGGTGTGGCAGGCACCAGCCCTCCAGGGCGAGAAACAGCAGTGTCTCCTGAGATCCGCGCCATGTTGGAACTTAGGGCGTTGGGAAACCGAGCAACCAGCCCGTCACCCTGGTAAGCGGCTGTGAGTCTACTGGCACAGGGGCTGAGAATCAAACATCCTCCCCCACCCCTTAGCAAGTGGGAGCCAGAGATCTGAGCATCTCTTGGGAGGTTGACCGTATGTAATAAAGCAAATAAGAGGGATTTCCTTCTACCATCTCTTTGAAGGCAAATATTTTGATCACCTTTTTGCTTTGTCCTGATTAGTGGTATTGTACTATTCAATATTCTGTTTTGGTAAGTTCTATAATATTCTGTATTTCCTTTGATTTTGCTATACCTGATTGAAAGAACAACTATTGTGAAGATAACGAGATATACTATGGTACCTATTACTGTTATCCTGGTAACCTGCTGTGACGTTCTGTACCAATTTCACTGCACTATCTCAACTGGCTTTATTCCAGCCTGTTCTGTTGTATTTTACTACCTTCAAGTTAATAAAAAAATTTTAAAAGAATAAAAAAAGAAACACATTTAACTTGAAAGGAAATTTATAGACTGAAAAATCAAAGGAGAGAAAACAATTGTTCCATACAACAGGAGATCAGAAGACAAGCAAGGGTAACTTTCCCATCAACCACAGAAAGGTATGGTATTTTCATACCATGGAAAGCCACCCAACTCTAAAGTAGAATAATCTTGAAGCACTTGTAGGTAAATGGATGCCACTGGAGATCATGTTCATGGGTGAAACAGTTTGAACTCGTATGGGTAAACCCTAGCATAAAAAACAGAAGGAGTTGGAACAAAAAAGCACAATTCATATTATAAAAGTGATGGGGAGGAAACACCTGGGAGGAGAAGGTAGTGACACCATCTTGGCTTAAACTCTTGTATTGTTTTCACAATTTTGTTAGGCTTGGTTTTGTTCTGTCTTGTTTTGTTAGATTTTACTGTGTCTGATGGTATGGGCAACTATTTTGAATATAACGGGATGTACTATGGTATTCATGGTTGGTTTCCTATTATCTTGTTTTGAAGTCCTAAGATGTTGTCATTTGTTTGTTTAATCAGTTTTATTCTGCTGGGTTTTGTTTGTCTTTATTATGTGTGATAGTGTGGACAACTGTTTTGAAGAAAACAAAACATTATAGAAACTATTTTTCATTTCCTATTATCTGGTGTTGAAGTCCTGTAATGTTTTCATTCATTGATAGGCTTTGTACATTTTGTTGTGTTTGATATTGTTGTGTGTGAAGATATGGATAACTATTTCGAAGAAAACAAGAGACACTATTGTAGCCACTGTTGATTTGTTTTGAAGTCCTGTGTTGCTTGCATTGTTCTATTCTGATTTGCTTTGTTCTGTTGAGTTTTGTTTTATGCTCTTTAAAATAAAAAAAGATAAATAATAAAAAAATTAATTCACAATACTGCATGTATTTTTTTGTAACCTATATTTATACTTAACAGTACAAAATAGTCTATTTCCCCGTCTGTTGTTAGTCCAAGATGTGAGAATTTGATTATAATTTCTGTAATTTGATTTCAAGTGAGATTGATATTGAGCATTTTTTTCTAGGTATATTTGATATTTTATTTTTTGTTATCTGGATTGTTTATTTGTTCTTTTTTATTTTACCAATTTTTAAGTTTTTTATAGAAAGACATTATTTTTCTAGTCTATATGAAGTAAATATTTTCTTCTGATTTTTCATTTTACTGTCAACCTTTTGTTGTGCAGAGTATATTTTATTGTTTTGAGGGACGTATTTCTTATTTCTCTAGTGGTATTTTCTGTTTCCTATTTACAGAGTTTTGCCCTGTTCTAAAGGCATAATCTTCTTACCTCTCCAGATAATAACCTTGAATTTACTTTTTTAATCATAATTCATTTGAAATTTTTTTATGATGTTTAAAGAGCCTAATTCAGTTTTACCATGTCAAGAATCACATAGATTTTATCTTTAACAATTTAAAATATTTGCCTATACTTCAAAATTCAAGGCATTTATACTTTATCACTTAACCTAATGCTGTTATGCAATCATTGTTTATTCATTATTAACTCAAGTGACAACACCATTATGTTTAATTGCTATGATTTTATGTGAAGTGAAACAAGATCAGTCTTTCACTCTTTTTGTTTATTCCCAAATATCATTGGTTATATCATAGCCTTTATTCTTTCTCATGAATTATTAAAATAGTCTTCTTAGAAATGTTTTGGATCTATACTACATTTAGAAATATATTTAGATAAAAATGTTTCTTTATAACATTTCAAGATTTCAGTTGTAGCATACATTTTCATTATAAAAACAAATCTCCATGTGTATGTATATCTAGTATAAATTAATTTCTCTTATGTTGTAATTATATTTTAAAAATTATTTTGCATGCAGCATCTCATGAATTTTCTTTTCAGTTTTAGTAGCTTGTTTTATTAGTAGACTCATGTAATTAGATTGCTAATTGGAAAATTGTCTTGATATAGGAAATAGATAACTTCTCATGAGTATTATATTCAGGCTATTTATTTTTTAATGGAGCTAACTACAAATGCAAGAAACAGTGATGCATCTTAGTAATTATGACTAGCCAACTGTCCCCCAGAGCTGATTATCTTGAGTAAATGTTGGCCTCCACTGAAGACAATTTACATTTTTTTAAGTAACTGAGTTTTAACCTTTTCCTCTTTTAAGCATCTGCCTCTAGAAACAACGAGTAAAAATGACTTGTCCTTAACTCCAGCTGAAGGTCTGCTAAGATTTCATCATCCATTATGTGTTTGCTGTACATTTGTGTAAATTTTTATATAAATTTTTGGAATTTTTATAATATTTATTATCTACCAATTTTGAACAGAAATAATGACTAAAGGTTACAAGGAGTTATTTGGGTTTATCCTGACATGATTTAGAATTTCCATCATGTCTGAAAATTAATGTCCTTTGTGAATGAATTTAATTCTTTCACGTGCAGGATTGCTGAGGGTTTTAAATTTTATTTTATTCATTTTTTTCACAGTTATTTTTCCAGCTTTTTATGCACAGTGTGGAAGCATATTCATTGTTCTATAGCTTGCTGCAATACTGGTCAATGTATTACTAAAACTAGTAAATAATTTTCACGAGGTATGCAATATTTCTTAACTGATCAATACCATCGTAAGGGCATTTAGAAAATCAATAAATTTAATAAAATACAATTATTCACTAATCACTAACAACATTTACTGTTTCATCAGTTTGGTATTTATTGCTCTATAGCAAGCAAATATCTTTGTAAGTATGATATATTTATCTGAATCATACTAAGTCAATAACAATAAATTGTCATCCTTGATTTCTGATTTTTATCCCATATTTTGCTACAACTCTCACTAGTTTCCATTGTACCTGAAAATTGGCAAATACATTTTTACATTACCTTTTGCAAATCTCTAGAGTCTATAGATTTTCATTTCTGATTTTTTAGTATATTTGTAGTATATTTGTTTACATTTCTTGCTGGTACAAGTTTACATAATACATCTTAATTGCTTTTTTCATCCCCTTCCCCTCTCCTCCACACTCCTTACTCTAGCTCCTGCTAACCTTTCTATTTGAGAAGGATATATTTTTTATTACCTTTTATTTATAATTTGAGTTTCACATAGAAAAGAAACCAAGCAGGATATAGACTTCTGCATCTGATTTATTTCACTTTTATATAGTCCTAAGGTACATCCATTTTACTACCAATTACACAAGGTTATCTTTCTTTATGGCAGAGTGGGACTCTGTTGTATGTAAATATCATACTATATTTTCTTTATCCATTTATCTGTTGATGGACATGTAAGCTGATTCCAGGATTCAGCTATAATGATTTTTTTGTTGCTATAAACATGGGTTCACATATCGCAGTGCTATGATGTCTTTAATTCCTTGGGGAAAACATTTAGAAGGGGAATAGCTAAATCCAAAGGAATTTATAGTGTTATTTGAGGAATCTCTACACTGATTTAGATTGGTTTAAACAAGGAGACATAACATCTTACCTTAGAAAGAATGGCTATCATCAAGAAATTGAATAATAGCAATTTCAAGGGAGACGGCAGGGGAAAAAGAACGCTTCCCCACTGTTGATATAATGTAAACTAATGCATTTATGATTCTTGATATAGGATAGAGAAGGGCTGGCAACTACAAGAGAGCAATTAACATGAGCCAGCAAAGGTAACATTTTTTTTACATGAGTTTTATTTTGGGGGAAGCAGTTGCTGTGCTCTAAAAAATTTCAATGCTGAGAAAAATAAAGACACCTTCCATTTTTTAAGCTATCAAATATCACAATAAACTACCTGGGACTTTCACTACACTAATTTGTGGCATATTTTCCCTTAAAATAAGTGAATGTTCATTTTTTAAGCATTTTATAAAATTATCTCAACAGAAAATGAGCCAGCTGGGAAGGTAATTAAAATGGAAACAACAGCTGACTAAATACTCAGAGAACTACCTCCATCAGCCAACAGTAAACAACCTCTGTCTGCTACAAAATGTGGTTTTAAACATTAAAGACACTTGATTGGCAATTGTTAATAAAAAAGAAATATAAAGTCACAGCAAACAAATTTTACTTTTTGAAGTCACCTATATAAAAAACTAAATTATAATTAGTGACACACATGTCTCACATACCGAAATTTATCCCTTTGTATTTGTCAAAGATGACACCATTCCAAAAGATCTACAAAAAAATATAGACACACTTTTTTAGATGTTACTCCATAAATAAAGAATTTTAGTGTAAGGCAAATAG
Source organism: Dolichotis patagonum (assembly GCA_004027295.1). Taxonomy (NCBI): domain Eukaryota; kingdom Metazoa; phylum Chordata; class Mammalia; order Rodentia; family Caviidae; genus Dolichotis; species Dolichotis patagonum. The sequence continues at coordinate 19,162 of PVJX010032715.1, forward strand.
ATATTAACACAGAAATATTTTTTAAAATGGTCTTTTTTCTTCTATAAAACACAAAATTTCATTGAGAAATAATTACAGAATAACTATGGTTATTGTAATATGTATTATGATCTTAAAAGTATGGTCAAAGATATTTTGATAAACATTAACAAAACAGCAGTGTGTGAAATTTTTTCCATTTAATCATAAACTTACTATATTAAAAACACAGAATTGAATCTAGGTATGCTATCAGAAATAAGAGAGTTCACAGAAATTATATTTCAAATTCATCTTTTTATAATATATTACCTTAATTACGTATTGTCAGTTTTCTCATTGACATGTGGTCATCAAACTATGTTGTTTTATAGATGGGTTGAATTCATATTTTAAAGCATTAAACATTATCAGTAATTGTTTAAATACTAGAAAATACAGAACTCAGTGGAGTCAATATTTCTTGAGCATTTTTCTAGGTATTCAAGATTTTAAAATGAATAAAAAATGTCAGGCTGACAATATAGAAACTAAATGCATAAATACCACTGTTTATTATAAAACAATGACAATATGGTAAAGAACAGGCAGATGGTGATACTGGAACTGTTATTTATCCAGGTTACCCAGGAAACCTGTGATGAGCATTCTAGTACTTAAAAAGCCTTATGCAAGATATAAAGGGTTAGGCAAATATCTGATACATAAACTTTCCAGAAAGATGAAGAAGCTTGATAAAGATATTTTATAACACACAATTATTCAATAACTATGAGTTCATTAGTAATCAGGTAATTTAACACAAAAAGTCTTAATGTTTCAACAGTGATATTGCTATATACATATATATACATACATATATATACATGTGTGTGTGTATATACTACACACACATACATATTAGATTCATTAATATTTTTACCAGATATGCCTCCAAAGTATTCCTTCTGTGATGTCTTAGAATATTGAGTAGCAGTTTTACTAAAACTAGAACAACCAATATGCATTTAATAAATACTTCTCACCTTCATAGCAGTAAAACTGACTTTAGCAATCCATACTAGAGTGATAAATTAAATAGTG
>PVJX010032716.1:0-20234 GCA_004027295.1 Dolichotis patagonum
ACTTCATAACCAGTGCTCTTTTTACTTAACTATGCTTTATAAATATTCAAAGCATTTTTGTGGATGTTATTGTTTAGATTTGGAATGTACCCCAAAAGTCTGTGTTCAGTGGTGGAGTTTTTGCAGGGCAATTGTATCATGAGTGTACTGTGCATCAGTGAATCAATCCACTGATGAGTTCCTGGCTAAATGTGCTATTAGTGGGGCCTGATTGGAAGAGATGTGTAATGGGGGAATGTATTTGGACAGTATAGCTTCCTGTATGGTTCTTTCCTTATGTCTTTGAATCCTGGTTGTGATGAGGCAAGAAAATTTCTTCCAATATACCCTTCCATCATGCAATTTCTGCCTTGAATCTAGCCTACTATGGATTGAAGCCCAAAATCCATAAGTCAAGTTAATCCTCTCTTCCTTTCACTTGTGAGTATCAGAAATTTTGTCCCAGATAGAGAAAATCTGACTACTACAGAAAATTAGAGCAAAGAGTTGGTTTGTCACTATAACTTAACTATCTTGTTTAAAAGCTTTTGATATTTGTTTGTAGGAAGAATTTGGAAAGGTTAGGAGATACAAGCTAGAAAATCCTTAGAATTCATTAAGAAGACAGTGATGAATGATCTTGTCAGAGCTCTGAAGACCAAACGCTGATAAGAATGAACACAGTAAAGTATATCCTTAGGAGATTTCAGCTGAGAACAAGGACTCCTTTGGTAGTTGTACTACAGTCCCCATGTATACACTCTAACAGAAAATTTATTTGCACTTTGCCCAAGTCCTAAGAATTTATAGAAGACTTTGTGAGGGTTGTGAATTAATATGGTAGAGAAAATTTCATGACAGCCCAAATTCAGGCTGTGGTATTGGTAGTAGTGGCTGTTTTCAAACAGATATATATTAAGAATTGGTGAGCCTGGGAACCAGCATCATATGCAGGCCACTGCTGGACAGGAACAGCCAGACCCCATCCTCTCCCCATGAGTCAGTGCCATTCACAGACCAGGGTTAGAGAGAACAAGGCCCCACCAGCAAGCAGGCCCAGTCTGGCAACTAGTGCCATGTACAGGCCACCACCAGACTGGAACAGCCTGATCCTAGCCCCTTCTGGTGAGTGGACTGGCAAACAAGAAGTATCAATCCCCAAACCCACCCCCACACCCACACCCACCCCTACCCCACCATAAGCTTATCCAGAGAAACACAGGATATGATGATAGCTATTGAGGTGAAATGCAACAGGATGCTTGTGGTGTTTTGTTGTTTCACTAATATTGCAGGCTAATGCCAGTGGTCTGATCACAATTCAGAGGATAGTGGTACACAGTGTGACATCTTGGGGGTGGATCACTTCTGAGGGTTGCAGCCATTGTTGATTCCCTATGGTCTTGTTTTGGAAGTCCTGTATCATTTCCATTGTTTCACTGGGTTGGGTTTTATTCTCCTTTGCTTTATTTGATTCTGTCAAATCTGATGGCAGGAGTAGCTTTCTCAAAGATAACAAGATATATTATGGTAGCAATTTTGGATTTACTATTGGCTTGTTTTGACATCCTTTATTGCATTCATTGTTTTCATTGTTTTTATTCTGTTCTGTTTTATTTTTACTATGTCTGAAGTTATCTGCAGCTATTTTGAAGACAACAAAAAGCATTATGGTAACTATTATTGATTTTGTAATGTTTTGAAGTTCTGTATCTCTTACACTGGTTTGTTTTGATTGGTTTTATTCTGTTTTATTCTCTTTAAAATTAGAAAAAGAACTAGTGACAAAAGGCAAAGTGAAAAAACAGAAGGCTTAAATTTTGCCTCAGAATGATCTACACGTAATATTGATAATAAAAAGAAGCATGGTTGGTGAAAATACTAGTGCCATTAAAAAAGAAAGTAAGTGCTTTGTACTTGTGTAATAGCAAAACTAGTTTTAGGACAACTCAGGAATGGCCAGAACCCACCTGTCATAGACTTAAAGGATGTAAAAAGGGACAGCTCCTTTGAAAGACTTGCTTGGAGAAGAGAGCTCCATAGTAACCTGCCCATTTAGGCCACATACAAAAGTGTTTAGGTTCAGTCATTCAAGTACTCAGAGGCTTCTATAGTTGTGGTCCAAGGGGGCAAAATTACTGCTCAAACTAATGGCAGAACTTGGTATTATCCACATGGCAGTGGTTTTACAGACATGTAGATGAAAAACTTGTGGAATCATGGAGGCTTCCACCCAGATTCCCAAGGAAGTCCTGGGAGGCCAAGAAATATGCTCCAGAAAAAGCCCTAGGTGAAGCTGTGAGAGTAAAGTTTAAGGTGCAGTAGAGACCCCAACTATTTGGAGATATCACCAGATTCTTCAAGAACTGCTAAAAAAACAAAAAGCTGTGGGAAATGAGGGAAGCCAGCCCACAAGACAGGCCTTGTGATTTGCAACCAATAAAGCCACAATGACAAGGTTGCCCAAGCCTTTGTGACTACCTCATATTTCACCACAACCTCCCTTGGGTGCTTTGCTGGTTTTCAGTCTTGCTTTGGTCCTATTCCTTTCTATCCACTGTTTTTCCCTTTGGAATGAAAATATTTACGCTGTCATTTTATGTTGAAAATATTTTACTTTCCTTTTCCTTTTAACAGAAGTTCATAGCTAAGAGTTTGCCTTGAATCTCAAAGGCTAATTTGGAGATGGACCTTTGAACAGTGCTGAAATTAATACCCTGTCACTTCAGAAATAGATTCAATGCATTTTGAATAATCAGATGGACATGAATCTTTTGAAGGCTGAGGGCAGAATGCTATAGTTTAGATCCAGAATATCCTCAAAGTCTCATGTATTCAGAAATAAGACTTTTGAAAGATAAGACTATCATGTGAATGCTATATGCATCAGTGGGTTTACCCTTTGGTGAGTTCTTTGAGAAATGTTCTGTTAGGTAGGCTAGTCTGAATGAAAGAGGTATGCCACAGGGGCATATATTTGGAGGGGAAAATCTCTCTCCATGGCACCTCCCTTTATTTTTATGTTTCCTACTATGAATTTTCCTCTACTATGCCCTTCCACCATACCACTTCTGCATTGGAGCCAGCTGACCATGGATTGAAATCCCAAAACCACAAGCAAAATTAAAGCTACCTTTCTTAGGTTTTTGGCATCAAGTAGTTTGTTCCGGTGGTGGGAAATTTGATTATGCCACAGGTTTTACCATAATTATCAGTGACACCATCAACTCTAATATTTAGTGGAGAGGCAAAGGTGTGTGTGTGTGTGTGTGTGTGTGTGTAATGTGCATGTGGTGTCAATGACTGAGCAGCAAAGAAAAAATGCAGTAGTGGAAAAGTTATAAAATAAAGAAAAAAAACAAACAAGAAAGAAATAATAGTTGGAACACTTAGGAATTTCAAAATTCTAAGCCCACCACTGACTAGCTGTATATTTTTGGACCAATCATCTCTCCAAGCCTCAGATCATTTATCAGTAGGATGTAGGCTTGAACAAAATTAATTTCAATGTGTCTGGTAGTTTCAACATCCATATTTATCTGTGGAAGGAGATTTTTACCCAAATTTCACTCTTGCCACTTTCTGAGCTAGCATCAAACAACTTTTCCTTCTGTCCACGATAGTTGAACCATTTATGTTTCCCCAAAGTTCTGTCTGAAGATTCAATCTACATACAACTGCTCCTTTTATCTCTGATCAAATTCTTACTCAGTAGCTCAAACTCCTTTATCCCTCAGTCCCAAATGAAAGTAATCCACAAGCATGTGAAAGATGATACTACACTTCAGATCATAATCAATATCAAAGAAGGTGAGGATGAATATTATTCAAAATGTCAGTAGACAACTCTTGAAATTAACATCAAACAACCAAAGAATTATGCTCTTCCTTTGCAATAATTTGTAAGGAGACATAATTATGTATCTGGAATGCTGGAGATATATTTACTTCTGTTTGAATTGGGAATATGAACTTAGCTATTGAAACCTTCCATAAATTATGATTCTAGTGTTTGTATGTGAGAACAGTATGAAACTCCACACTTGGGCACTGGACTCTAGTAATATTTAGCTGTGTAACCATGTGGGAAAAGTCACTTAAATTTTCATACTCAGTCCCATCTGTGAAATGAGAAGAGTGGTGAGATGAGAGTTTTTAAAAGCCATTTATTTATGTGTACAAAAATTTAAGGCCTAAATATCATTGATAAATTTAAAATAGCTCCCTCAAATAAGTATTTTAAAAATCCAAACTGAGTGTTGACTGATTGTCTTGGTTACTTTTCTGTCATTATTGAGACAAAATACCTGATGCCCAAATATAGGGAAGGAAGGTTTATTTTTTACAGGTTGGAGGTTTCAGTCCATACTCAGTTGGATCCAAGGCAAACTGACATGACTGAGGGTCAGAAGTTCATGGCCAGTGGCAAACAGCAAGCTCAAACAGCAAAAAGGTGAAAGACATGCCTTCTTCCCCACCCTTACACTGTATGCTGGCTCCACCCCCTGGAGTGTAGCACTCACACCACAAATCCCAGTGCCAGACAATAAACCAATCACAACCGCTAGATAGGCCATGTCCATGATTGCATGAGTCTTGAGGCAGGGGGCATCTGACATAAACCATAACACTGATTTATGGATGATTTTTAAATAGGATAAAGGTGTTAAGAAGTATATTCAAGAAACCTCTGTACAATTTTAATAATTTAACTGTTAAGCTTAATGATTGTTACTCATTCCATACCCAGCTGTCTACCTACATCTATGCTGTGACTTCCAGCAAGTGAGATCTTTCTGTAATTCTATTTGAAAGAAATAAGAGCTCCCAAAGTACCTCAAAAAACTTCCTTTCAGAGTTCTGCTGTGAGGAATAATAGAGCAGAAATCACCTGCTATGAACTTCAATTCTCAGGGAAATGATGCCTCAAAAAAGAGATGGCAAAATCAGAGTAGAATTCAGAACAATAAATTCTCTTCCTTGTTGTTGAAAACCCACATTTTAACTGCTCTATCATTTTTTTCTACCTGTAAAATGGAAGTAAACTCACAATCAGAAATTCTTTCCTTAACAAGCATAAGCAAAGCAGTTGCACCTTCATCCTTCTGCAATTCCAAACTTACTAGCATTAAACTTCAGCATCTGAATACAAGCTGCTACAAATTTAATGGGTTAAAATAACACTTTTTTGTTTCTACTTTTCATTAGGATATGTTTTCAGTACATTATGATTATATTCCTTACATGGAGTTGGTATATATTCATAAGTATCTTAATTTTTTTCATCTCCTTTCCCCTTTCCTTCCCCTCCCTCCATGTTTTGGTCCTCTTTCCCTTTTAAAAAGATCTATATACCTGCTTCCTCTTATCTACCATTTATTTTGCATTTTATTTATATTTTGGATTGAGTGTTTGATTTATTTTACTTAACATTATTGTCTTAGGATGTATCCACTTTTCTACAAATGACTCAGGCTCATTCTTAAATTCCCTTTGACCCAGCTAGTCCCCTTCTTGTTATTTTCCCAAAGACAACTAGATCACAATATCACAATACATGCATATGTATGTTTATAGCAACACAATTTATAAAAGTCAAATCTTAGAAGCAGCCTATATGTTCATCATTAGATGAACGAATAAAGATTTATTTGCACACAATAGAGTACTACTCTTCATAAACACATCTTTATTATTGCAAAGTTTGTGTAGGCCACGAATCTGACTATTGTTAACTGGGTCCTCTGCTCAGAGTTTTGTGAGGCTGAAATCAAAATATTGTCTGGACTGCCCTTTTATCCAAGAGTTTAACAGAGAAAAGGCTGCTTCCAGTAGCAGATAGGACTTGTGCCTTGAGAATATATTGCTGAGGGCCCTGGTAGTTCTCTGGCTATTGATGGGAGGTCAGCCCTTGGTCCTAGAGACTGCCTCCTCAGGGCACACCTGCAGTTTAAGCTCCTCCAGCATGGCTATGCACTTCATCGAGCCCATCAGCAGTATCCATCCCTAGTGTATTAAGACAGAAGTTTTATGAAAAGTAAGGTATCACGGAAACACTATCCCATCATATTCACCAAAAATATCTAGTCATGAGAGTGACATCACATAACTTTTTAAGAAATTCATAGGTTATGCCTACAGACAAGAAGAGGATATTATACAATGCTTTTAACATCTTGTAGTGTCTATGGTAGCAGAGAGGTCACCTTAGTGTCAGCCTATCACACTGACCCCTAACAGAAAAATCAGTCACCAAGATCTGCAACTCAAAATCTCCACCCTCACCAAAAATTTCTCCCTCACCACTCTTCAATCTCACTTCAATCACCATTGCTTACACGGTTGTCCTAAATGCCTCAGAACACAATGGAAGAGCACATTAATTATAGATACATGTTCATTATGCAGTTTTTCAGTGTAATAACATGGGCTAGACCTTTTCCTAACATGGTGAGTAAAATAATATCATTTCTCCATCACTATCAGAAAAAAAAATTTCTGGGTCCTGATTTCTAGAATGTGCAAATATTCTGTGATAACTGGTAAAGGGGAATTTGGATTGTAGATGAAATTGAAGCAAATCACCTAACCTGGAGATGGGAAAATTATTCTGAATTAACCAAATAGGTACAATAAACCTAAGTATTCTTATAAATGGAAGAAAGTTTTACAAGGAATACAGGGAGCTTCTAGAAGCCAGAAAAAAATAATAAAATGTGGATTTTTCCCTAGAGCTTCCAAACTTGAACTCAGCCTTGTCAGAAATCTAATTTTAGCCTATTTAATTTCAATTCCAACCTCTGACCCATAGATCTAAGATAATAAATATACATTGTTTTAAGTCTCTAAGTGTGTAAAAATGTGATAATGGAAAACTAATATAACCAAGCTCTAAGAACACCAGGGTAAAAGACACATGGTCCTTGCCCTAAGGATCTAGGAGTCAATAATAGTTGGAAGTGCACAGATAACATCGGGCAGGGGATTGGGGTACCGTTTGCCTCAGAAGATTAATTTTTGAGATTGGCCTATAATCGCATACTTGCTGAATCTGTTGACTTGTCTGCTCACAGCTCTAGGGTAAAAACTTTCCCTTCTCTAATACACAGGTGACATTTTCTGCCTCACATACTGAAGCAAAAAACAACATGACATATCCAATCAGCACACAACTATAGGGCATTTTACTAAGTGCTATGAACTGGAGATTCATAGATAAAACTGAACTGTCCCTTCAGAGATTTTAAACACTTGCAGAATGTGAACACACATAATCACAAATTGTACTTAGAGGTAAGTGCTATAAAAGAACTATGAACATAGTCTTTTGTGAATAGAGAGAAGCAAATGTACTGAGAAAGACTGTCAAGAAATGACCAAATTAAAATTTCAAAAGTAAAATAACCTGTGAAATGGATCTTGAAGAGTCAATAGGAGTATGCCAGGTAAACAAAGAAACTGAAGTTGGAGAACAGCATAAAAATTCACCACAAGGTCTATGGGTGCTGCTCAGTGATAGAGTACATGTGAGGCACTGGATCCCTGACACCTGGCACCACACACACACACACACACAGCACAGCACAGCACAGCACAGCACAGCACAGCACAGCACAATAAGAGAATGTGTTATATTAGAGGAAACTGAAGTAACATAAAATAACTAGAGAATGAGATACATGCTAAAATAAGGAAGGAAAAGTTATCAAGACAAATTGGCAAGGTTAGGAAGAATCAGTTGAGAACAGGTATAACTGCTATTTCCCTAAACAACAGTTCCATGAAGGCTTCTGGGACACATATAGCACATCACTAAGGGTATAAGGCTAAATGTGCTTTAGAGGGTTACTATGATCACAGTGTGGAGAATGAACTAAATGATTGTAGGGAGCAGTGTTATAGCCTCACTGCTGCTGCCCCATCCTTCCCTCCTGTGGGCATTTGGTGTGTCTGCCTACATTGCCCATGATCCTCTCTGCCTGGCCGGACATGACTGCGACCTATCCGGTCTCTCCACAACATCTCTGCCTGATGATGACAATTTCCTGCCCTCACCCTATATAAACCATGTTCACTTCCTCAATAAAGGAGACTTGATTGGAACTGCTCAACTTGTCTCCATCTCTCTTTCCCCTTGCCCTGCCCGCCATCCCCGTTCCCCCTCCAGGTGAGACCCACGGACTGATCTGCGGGCCGGATCAAATGATACCTGATAGAGGCCACTACCATGAAAGAACTTTGAGTGCTGCAAGGTTTGAGCAAATTAATTTAATGTGGGAAGTAAATAAAAAGAATTAGAATTTCCTCTGTTTCCTGCTGAAGCATCTCAGAATTATAAACCAGTGCTTTTGGACATCAGAATGATCAACAGAAGTAGTTAAAATAGCTAACAGGGCTGGCCTCCACCAAGTTTCTCAAGCAGCTGTGCTAGGTGGAACACTGCGGTAAGCTGACAGTAGGTGAAGGAGCAGTGTTTTTTAATGATTATATAACTAAATTATAATTTAATAAGGAAAGAGAAAGTAGTCTAAGTCTTTAAAGGAAGAAGCTCAGTAAATTTATTCTGTTATCTTTAAAAGAAATCTCTGCCAAAAACTAATCAGACGTGGAAAGAGAACAAGCGGTCACCAAGAAGCAAGCCCTTCCTGTGAACTGGTGCCATGTGCAGGCTGCTGGGGGGACAGCCAGATGCCAGCCTTTTTCCATGAGTCAGCACCATTTGCAAACTGTGGGGGAAGAGAACAGGAAGTCATCAAGAAGTAAGCCCTCCTTGCAAACTGGCAACATGCACAGGCCACTGTGGGGACAGCCAAACGCCAGCCTTTTTCCATGAATCAGTGCCATTTGCAGACTACAGGGGAAGAGAACAAGAAGTCACCAAGAAGGGAGCACTCCCTGTGAATCAGTGCCATACTTGGGCTGCCAGGGGGGAGAGCCAGATGCCAGCCTCTTCCAGCACATGGGCTGGGAAACAGGAAGAGTCAATACTCCACCTCGCCCCTCACCATAAGCAACCAGCTGATTCAGAGAAACACAGACTGCAATGATAGCTATTGATGTAAAATACAATTTAATGCTTGTAGTGTTCGTGTTTCACTGATTTTACATGTCTAAAACCAGCATTCAAAGGATAACAATACACAATATAGCATCTATAGGGATCTCCTTATGAAGGTGGTAGCCATTGTTAACTCTCTATTATCTTGTTTTGAAGTCCTGTACCATTTTCATTGTATGGTTGGGTTAGGTTTTATTCTGTTTTGTTTTGTTTGATTTTATTATATCTGATGGCATGGGCAGCTATTTCAAAGATAATAAGGTATATTATGTAGCAATTTTGTATTTACTATTACCTTGTTTGGAAGTCCTTTATTACATTCATTGTTTTGCTTTTACTAGTTCTACTACGTTCTGTTTTGTTTGATTTTTACGGTGTCTGAAGGTATCCACAGCTGTTTTGAAAAAAACAAGAGGCATTATGGTAACCATTGTTGATTTCCTATTGCTTTGAAGTCCTGTGTCACTTACACTGGTTTGTTTTGATTGGCTTTATTATATTTAATTTTGCTTGGTTTTATTCTCCTTAAAATAAAAATTTAAAAAACTACTCAGACTTGGATTGATTGGTTTGTATTATGTGAGAAATTTATCAGGAATGGTATTGACAGGAATCTAGTAGCTGCTACAAATAGCATTCTAATTTCAACAAAGTTTTACCAATGTAGAGAGAAATAGAAAGATGCAGCACTATTTTAAATGATAAAATATTTAATTAATTATACATTAATTACCAAAATAACCATATTCTTCCATTTACTATGAAGGAAGAAAAAAACAGATAGTGGAAAGACATTCCTGTGGGAATTACCTAAAATGTATTCTTAAATATGAGATTAGGAAGATTCTAAAAAACTCATACTTATGCTCCCTTTACTACTTTCTTTTCCACTAATCTTTGTTTAAATATCCAACAGAATAATGTTTGATTTTTTACTTGTCTACTTATGTTGCTGTATAAGAAATACTGAGATTATTATTGACTAGAAAGTTATAACTCAAGGTCACAATTTACAAGATCCTACTGAAAGCTTAAGAAAAGTTGGAACAATTCACAGTAAGACAAGTTCTACCAGACTGTGACATGAGTGTGGCTATGTGGATACAGATCCTTCTTGCCTGTGCTTGAAATACAAGGGAGCATTCTAGAAAACTGTTTAGAGACAAGGAGAGCAAATCTGGGAGGTAGACATGTTGCTATAGAAAGTCTGTGAAATCACAGTAGGAATGAAGCAACTTCGCAACTACTAGAGCTCACCTCAGCCAGAGACAGCGAATACACAGTAACACCAAAGCTACCATTGACCTGATTCATTCATTTTCTTAACTGTCTTTTCTTGTGCCCTTAGTACATGCATGTCTCTGGGCTACAATCGGGAATGACTTCTACCATCATTCTCTCTATTATCAGGAAGTATTTTAGTATCATCAATAAATAAACTGGAATTTAAGTAAATGGATCTATAAAAACCTGAGGCACAAACTGTAACATTAATATTACTTTTTAATTTCTTCAGTTTTTTTCAGCTATACTTGACAAACATTACATATTTAAGACAAAAATGATACTTTGAGGTACAAATATATTGTGAAATGACTATCACATTCAAACTAATTAACATACCCATTGCTTCACATAGCTTCTTGGTTTTGTTTTGCTTTGCTTTGTTTTTTGGTGTAAAGTGAGAAAATCTAAAAATGCTCTACTCGTTTACCAAATTGCAAGTCCATAGGCTACAGAATACAATCACCGTGTTGTGTATCACGTCTCCAAAATTTATTCATCCTGCATCCTTATTCAACTGAAAACTTTGTCCCCTTTGATCAACATTTCCTCATTTTTTTCTCAAATTCCTGACCACGATGACTACCATTTTATCCTCTCCTTCTAAAACCTTGACTTTTTTGGGTATTCTACAATATGAGATAAATAATAAATAATTAAATATTTGTTTTCTGTACCTGGCTTATTTTACCTGCATAATATTCTCCAGGATCAATGATATAGTCAATAATGATGAGCTTTCCTTCTTTCTTATACATTTACACACCCTTGAAAGACACTGACATTGATTCTATAACTTAGCTTTTGTCTAAAATACTACAAAGAACATGTGAGTGTCAATGTATCTTCAACATACTGCTTTCATTTCCTTTGGATACATACTCAGAGGTGGGATGTGTAAACCAAATAGTAGTTCTGTCTTTATTTTTTTTTAGGAACTTCTATGTTATTTTCAAAAATAGATGTACATTCTCAACAGTTTACAAGGTTTCCTATTCCTTCCCAGGAAGAGACACTGAGCACCAATACCTATTACCTTCTGTCTTTTTTATGACAGTCATTACAACAGGTGTGAGATGATGTCATTGTGAGTTTGATTTGTATTCCCATGAAAATTGGTGATGTTCAACATTTCTTCATATATACTTCTTGGTTATTTGTATATCTTCTTTTCAGAAATACCCATTTGGATTTTTTGCCTATTTTTAGTTGTATTATTGTTATGCTTTTGAATTGTTTGAGTTCCTCATATATCTTGGATATCGGCCTCTTATCAAATGTGCAAATCAAAAACATTTTCCTACTTTATAATTGATTCTTCCTTTTCATTGCATCCTTTGCTGTGTAAAAGCTTCTTAGTTTCATGCAATTACATTTGTCTATTTTTGTTTCATTGCCTATGCTTTTGGTATCATATCCAAAAAAACAAAAATCTTTATCCAGATCTTTGTCAAGAAGCCTTTTTTAATGGTTTTTACAAGTAGTACAAATTTATTCCATAATCTATGCTTTTTACATTTCAGTCTTTAATCCATTTGAGTAGATTTTTGTTTATGATTAGAGACAAGAATTGATCCAGTTTCATTCTTCTGTATAGCCATTTTTCTCAATATCATTTACTGAGGAGACTATCTTTTCCCATTGTGTATTCTTACAACTTTGTTGATGATCAGTTGATCATAAATGCAATGACGTATTTCTGCACTCTTTATTCTACTCTATTGGTATATATATATTTTTTATTTTGAGACGGTCTCACTAAGTTACCAAGCCTGGCCTAGAGCTTGCAATCCTCTTGCTTTGGCCCCTTGAGTAGCTGGAAGTATAGGCATGCCCGATTACAGTTTTCCAGTTATTTTATTGTAGTTTTGCATTTATGTTCAATGAGGATGATGCTGATCTGTAATTTTCTAATAAAATCCTCATCTAGTTTGGCTATAATGGTAGTACTAGCCTAACAAAAAGAGTTTGGTAGTATTTCTTCAATTACTTCAAATTCTTTTCTTCAATTTTTGAAGTTTTGAGAAATGCTGGTGTTGATTCTCTTCAAAGGTGTAGTATATGCAACAGTAAAGCTATCAGATTCTGGGTGTTTGTCAGGGGATTTTTCATTGCTGATTCAATATCTTTACTGCTTATTTATTCACATTTTCTACTATATAAATCAGTCTTAGTAGCTTGTATGTTCATAGTATTTTATCTGTTTTTTTCTAGATTATATCATCATTGGCATGTAATTGTTCAAAACAGTAGTTCATAATCTTTTTTTAATTTCTATTTTAAAGAGAATAAAACAAAAGAGGACAAAACAAAGCAGATCAGAACAACATAAGCAACACAGCACTTTACAACAAGACAACCAGATATTAACAATAGCTACCATAATGTCTCTTTCTTTGCAATAGTTGAGCATGGCTTCACACACAATAATATCAAACATAACAAAGTATTATAAAACCATTCAAAAGAATGAAAGAATTACAGGGTATTCTAAACTGAATAACAGAAAATGAACAATGACTACTATAATATCTCATTTTCCATAAAAAAATTATTTATACTATCACATATATTAAAACCCCAATAAGACACAACATGATAGAACCGATGGCAATACTTTTATATTTCTGTGTGTTATCAACTGTAAATCTCTTATTTAGTTATTATTTGGGTTATATCTTTTTACTCATTTCTAGTTAAGGGTTTTTTCAATTTTATTAATTTTTTTAAAAAGGTAATTCTTGGTTTTATTGATATTTTACATTTAACTGTTTCTTCTCTTGGATTTATTATTTCCTTCTGTCTACTAATTTGGACTTAGTTTTCTCCTAGTATATCTCTAGTCCCCTGATGTATAAAGTTGCTTATTTTAGATCTTTCTTTACATTGACTTCCCTCATAGAACAGTTTTTGTTGCATCTTGTAAGCTCTGGGGTGCTGTTTTTTAACTTCTTATTATATTCAAAATATATTTTTATTTCTCTTTTAATTTTTGGTCCATTTGTAGTTCAGGTGTATAGTGCAAAATTTCCACATTTTAATGAGTTCTTCAAAGTTCCTTCTGTTTTTGATTTCTATCTTATCATTGGAACCAGAAAAGATACACGATATAATTTCAATTACTAAGATATTAAGAATTGTTTTGTGGCATCACATATAGTTTACTATGAATACTGTCCTTTGTATATGAGAAGAATGTATATTCTGCTGCTGTTGGATGGAATGTTCTATATGTGCCCATTAAAACTCAAGGCCACCATTTCTTTATTGATTTTCCATATGTATTATCTCCCCATTATTAATGCATGATCTTTCCATTATTTGAACTCTCCTAATACTATTTTATTGTTCTATGTCTCCTTTCAATTCTGTTCACATTTGCTTTATATATTTAGGTGTTCTCATTTTGGATGCCTATGTATTTATTATTGTTATAGCTCTTGACTAACTGACCCATCTATCATTTTATAGTGATATCCTTTTTATCTTGTCAGAGTTTTTACTTAAATTCTATTTTCTTTCATGTGAGTATAGCTATCCCTTCTCTTTTTGGTTATCATTTACATAGAATATCTTTTTTGCATCCCTTTGCTTTCAGCCTATGTGTACACTTAAAATGAGTCTTTTAGGGAAAATACAGTTATCTTTTTATGAATTTAGGCACTCCAACTTTTTATTTCAAGATTTAAACCATATACATTTAATCAGGAAATGGTTCCTATTGCCTTCTGTTGACTCCTCTATAGTTCTCTATTTCTTTTGTGCTACTTTGTTTTGTCATTTGATTTTCTGTAATTGTATATTTTATAGATTATTTCTTTGTAAAGTTTACATAAAACACTTTATATAGTTTTAACAGTCAATGTTGAACTGATAACACTTAAATTTTTACTTCATTGAAAACTATATACAAGTCCCCCCAAAGATTATATGTAATGTCAAAATTTCTATCTTTTATACTGTTTATTCACTGACAAATTAGTTATTATAATTATTTTTAGTACTTTTGTCTTTTAACTGTTATACCACAGTTAAAATGATACATATACCAACACTATAGTACTAGGTTATTCTGAATTTCACTATATTACTACATTTACAATGAATTTTATGTTTTCATGTTGTTATTTACCATCACTTCTATTTAACTTTAAGAATTAATTTAGAATGTCTTGTAAGGCTAGTTTGAATTCCCTCAGGTTTAATTTGGCTAGGGTCTTCATTTCCCCTTCATTTGTGAAGGACATCTATGCTAGGTATACTATCCTTCGTTAGCAGGGGTTTTATTCTTTAAACACTTTGAATTTATCAGTCCACTCTTTTGGCCTATAAAGTTCACTATTGAGAAATTCATTGATATATTATGGGGGTCCCTTTTATTTGAGAAGTTATGTGAGACGTTCCTTTTTGCTGCTTTTAAATTTCTCTCTTTGAATGTTGAGAATTTGATTATAATGTGTTTCAATATTTATTTTTAAACTATTTGGAATTTGTTGGGCTTCATGAATGTGGATTTTAATTTCCAGACTTAAGGAATTTTCTAACATTTCTTTAAAAACATTTTCTGCCTCTTACTGCTCTTTCAACATACCCTACCATGTATGCATTGATTTTCTTGATGGTATGCTATAAATCCTACAGGCTTTCTTCCTGCTACTCATTCTTCTGTCTTTTTTGTTCCTCTGATAGGGTAATTCCTAGTGATATTTTCTTACTCTCTGATTCTTTTACTTGAACACATCTACTGTTGGTGCTTTCTACATTTTTTTTTTGTTAGATCAACTATTGCTTTCCTTAGGGTTGTTATTTCTATTTGATTCATTTTTATCATTTCTATCTCTTCATTGAACTTCTGTTCAACAGGGCTGGTGCCTGGATCTGTAAGCAGGCAGGCCTGAGGCCTGGCCCCTGGAATAGTCATTGAAAATTAAAACCACATGAATGGGTCTGCTGTTCTTACCCTCTTCAATACATATTTTCTTGTTTTTGTGCTCTACCAACAAGGTGCTATGATCTTTTATGCGGATTTCTTTTTTTCTCATGAAGGTATTTCTGTGCGTGGGTAATATTTGGTTGATGCTTTTGTAAGAGAACAAGTGCTAACAACTCTTATTCCTCATCTTTTGGATGTCAATCTCCTTGGAAGTTCTATTATTTTTTAGTGAATCTGTTTTTACAGTAAGCATTCTGTTCTCTTACTAAGAGTCCAATCCAACTTTCTGGTTATTATGTAGCCAGCAGCCCAACTACACACAACTGTGACATCATAAACACTGAGTTGAGACCAAAAGTGAAAGAGTTTGCCACTCTACAGCCACCATTGCCTATGTTTGAAAGAAGAAAATGTTAGGTTCTAGCAAATGAAATGCCTTCCCTACAGTAAGCTGGACAATCAGAGGAGAGTTAGACCCAAAACACAATTTCTTTATTCCAGGCCTAAGGTTGTTCCCAAAGTTTTCTGACTTATCATCAGAAGTGGCCTGGCATTGGTTAATAAAGTTTCTTTTCCTGTTTATAAGCTTGCTGCTCTTGCCTGTTACTGTTTTCCACGATAAAGTAAACACATGACTACCAACATCTTATCAGCTTGTATTGAACTGTTTTTCCAGGCCAACTAAAGAGTTTGAATCAATGTTTCTATACACTTTTAACTGAACAGATAGCATGTCACAGTTGAGAGGATTTAAGAATAAATTTTATAGTGATGGAGGAAGCCATTTGAATGAAAAACTAACCAAAATGAAATCAAATTTATGCCCTAGCATCTTGCTGCTCCAAATGAAGTCCAGCAACATTAGCATCTCTAGGGAGATTGTTAAAAACACGATCTCAGACCCAATCCCAGGCTTCATGAATCAGAATCCGTGACTTAAGATATACAGATAATTCATATGCACATTAAATTTAGGAAGCATTGTTCTAGACCACAGAAGCACCAAATCACCAGAGCTTTCCAGCTGCAATGTGATCAACGAGCTATAGATGCATAGAATTAATGATTTTTCTTGGCCCTCAACAAATCAAAAGCCCAGATCATCTTAAGCTACTGAAACAGCCTCTTCCAGATACGTGCTGCCTTTTCCCCTTGTCCTTGTGTGCTGTAAAAGCACGGGCTTATGTGTCCCATGCACACAAAGTTAAAAGTCATGTGTATTTCACGTACCGTTTACATTACGTAAATGCACTTTTCTACAATGTTTTGGTGTCATGAAATATGCCACAAATGCATCAAGTGATTCAACACTAACATTAACAAGACACATGAAAATTATAGAAGTAGTATAACTGCATCCTTGTTCTGAAGACTTACTACTTGGTATCCCAGGAGACATAATATCTAAACCAACTGTTCCTGAAAGTGGCTTTTGGAATAGGTTCAAGCATCTTCTTCTAGATGATAGTAAGTGAAAGTAATTCTACTGAATTAGAAAATGATAAAACTCTCCAAAAATGAGATGATGCCAAGTTCATAAGCTATCTATTTTTTCCTGATTTTAGTCCACATCTTCTTTCTTTAGAAAGATCTTAATTTACATATTTGCTGGAAAAGGAGCATCACTATAAATAAAAGGATGTCAAATTCATTAACCAGTTGTTTGTAATGCAAGGCATGCAAGAAAAAATACTTGATGTAGTCAGCCATCTTCATCTTAGCAAAACACATATCCTCTAAACCTATATATAATATAGTCTAACACAGTTGTCACCAGCCATCTATGGCTCTTTAAATTTAAATGTATATTAGGCTGAATTTAAATATAAACAGTGAAATTTTTTAAAAATTATAGATATATCTCCCAACTTGCATTTAGTACTCAAATGTTATACACAAAACAAATGGCATGCATTTATAGACATAAAATATTTTCATTTTAAAAATCTTTTGATTTGAAAAAATCTTTTGAAAAGTACTACTCTAAACATTCCAAACATTTGTCTCCTAAATGCCTACAAAAAATAGGAATATCACTGTTGTACATAAACATTCTTTCACAAAACTGACATCAGTCCAGCATGCTATATTTGTAGCACTCTGATTATTTAATGCAATTAACTTATAAATTTAAGAACTGTAAAATCAAATAGTAAGGCAAATACACATTTCCTCCCAAGAGTAGCCTTCTTGCCCCAACATTTCAAGATTAGGAGCTAGTGAGATTTTCTGCCATTGCAAGAAGATCATCAATCTAGGATATAGCGCAGAAGAAACAGAATTTTCTTAGCCATGTTCCACATTGTCTCTTTACAATAGTCTTGAAGCATGTCCAATTTCATTCTTATACACCAAATTACTCTACAAAAATAGCCACCATTACAAAGAATTAGATTATGTTGCTAGATCATTCATTCGAATCTCACAAAAAATTTCCACTTATGAGGTTGTGCATTCTCCAAATATGTATTGAATGACAACTATAATCTCAGGTATTAATCTAGGCCCAGGAGATACATGATAGACAAGATAGACATGGCCCTTTTCCTCATGAGACTTATAGTCTAGTAGAAAACAGTAAATAAGAGATTATACGTATGTTAAGAACAACATAGGAGAAGTAGTAAATCATAAAACAGAAAAGCCTAATCTAGACTTCTAAAAGTGTTAAAGGCTTCCTCAGCAAGTGGTATTTTAAGAGAAATTTGAAAGATAAGACTTTTGTTAGGAAAAAAAAAAGAATATTATTCCAAATAATGGCAATGCCATAGTTTAAAGTTTTGAAGGTGAAAAAAAACACAGCTTGGAAGAGAATCAGCATGACGGTTCACATAGATTTGGCAGGAAGTGACAGCGACCAAAGTAAGGCCAAAACTGGCACCATCTGATTTGCACTTTTAAAGGTCACTGTGACTGCAGGGAATAGGTCAGAAAGGAGCAAGAACAGATTCAGAGGGATTTGTTTTCAGTGGCTCTACATCGAATGTGTATTAGGGTTAAATGAGTAAAAGTGGGAGTAGTAACAAAATATTTGGAGTAGAAAATAAACAAGCCCTGGGGCTGAATGGTTCTAAGGAGTAGGAAGAGAAAGTAGTCTTTTTAAAAATGGCTCTTGGCTTTCCAGTTTTAAGAACTGGTTACATCATACTGGCATACACTGGAAAAAGAGTAGGCTTTAGGGTATCAGGCATGAAAGTTGAGACAAGTAAGATTAAAGATGCCTGTGGAACTTACTAACCCAGGAGCATTGAGTAAAGAGCAGTATGGATCATCTTCAGGGGTGCAACGAGAGTGAAGCCACAAGAGTCAGCAAAGTCACCCAGGAGAGAAGAGGGATCGTGAAGAACACTGCCAGTACAGCCTCAGACTCTGCAAGACACAGAACTGGGCTGAGTTTGGGGGTGGGGCAGGTCCTACCTTTAGAACATCTACAATCCATCTTTGTTCCATTCAGAATCACACAGGACTTAACATCAAGCATTTGTCATTGGCAAAAGTTATTTTTCCAAGGTTTACCACGTATTTGAATACATTCAGATCTTCAGCTCTGGTTCGCAGGCCCAGAACAGAGTTGGCACTCAAACTGAATTTCTGGTGACTCTGAGATGGAAGAGTCCTCTTCCCAGCTTTCCTTGAGCTGCACTGCCATCTGGTGGCATTAACTTAGCAAAAGAAATCATACCTCCTCCATGCGGGTCTCTATATGTGTGACATTATTTAGGTTGTCATATATACAAAAATATTTTTAGCTTTTTTCATGATATCGTTGAGTTTAAAGTGTAATTGAGCAAAAAGGTCATGTAACAAGAAAAACAAGGATAGGTTCACATTTCTTCCAATAGTGTTTTATGCACACATTAAAATGTGGAGGAATTATTAATGGAAGCAAGAAATACAAATTACAGAAAGGTTCACAAATTTCTATAAAACCATAGACACTATCCTACTCTTTTGTATTAAGCTCATTTTAATTTATGGAGCTTAATTAACTTTGGGGTCTTTTGCCCGGAATTAAACCAAATTCTGGACCAAAAATAAATTTAGTGGTTTATATAATATGTCAAAATTATTGCTTTGCTTTGTGGGTTCAGTATCAGCCACAAGCTTTTAAATATAGCACTGACAATACTAAACTAACTCATAATATACTTTCCTGTGCCTTTCTGCATTTCTCTTGTATAAAATATGTAAATGTATAGAAAAATAAATTAGTTGACATTTTCTGGGATGGGATAGGACTTAACTATACCTTCCATATATAATGTTATGATTATAACCCTATCTATTGTATTAGGCTTCAAGGTAGGCTCTCAACAAAAGCATTGAACTAAGATGGGTTAAGGTAAAGAAATTAATACCATTACTATTCATTGTAATTCAAGGAACCATAAAAGGAGCCTAATATGTGTCCCTATTTTTGTTCAAACTTCCCAGTTGTCTAACGCAAGATAATTGTATAGGTTATATTTTCTGGAACTTCTGATTGGCAAGAGATTCGACACCCTTTGTACAACTGTATAACAAATGTTATTTTAGGAGAGGATGATACTAAAACCCAAATGCCAATTATAAAGCAAAACCACAGGACCAGTATCAAATCATTGCTCTCTTAATTAACTAAGTTCTCTACAGTTTAGATATTTCTACAAACATGTCTATGGATTGTTTGGCCATTTATCTGAAATTTGATTTTTCCATTACTTGCTATAATTATTATCTATAACCTACATAATTATTGAATGAATCATTGATGAATAACTGTGAAGCATTAAGAGGTAAATTGAATAGAACAGCTCTCCTTAGCATGACCTGAAACCCCATGTGGCTAATACACAAGTCAAGTGAGACAGAAGATGGCAAGGCACTCAAAACAGTGTAATTTATAGGAATAAAGAGCCATTAGTCTCATAATAAAGGAGGGTTACAACACAAATATCATGGTAGATGACAAGTCCATCAAAACACATACAACTTTGCCAA
>PVJX010032717.1:0-20242 GCA_004027295.1 Dolichotis patagonum
TGCACCCTTGTTTATAGCAGCACAATTTGTAATAGCCAGATCTTGGAAACATCCTAAGTTCCCATCAACTGAGGAATGGATAAAAAAGATGTGGTATCTTTATACAATGGAGTACTACTCAGCTATAAAGAATGATCACATTGACATATTTATAAATAAATAGATGCAACTTGAGACCATACTTCTAAGTGAAGTAAATCAAACTCACATGTATAAATACCATATAGTCTCCCTAGTGTAAGAAATGGTAAGAGTACATAAGATTTTATGGTAATTGTGATTCCCCATTACATTGTTTTGAAGCCTTATAATGTTTTCATTCATAGGATGGAATGGATTTATTCTGTTTTGTTTGACTTTATTATGTATGATGGTATGAACAGCTGTTTTGAAAAAAACAAAACATTATGACAGCTATTGCTGATTTAATATCATCTTGCATAGAAGTCCTACCATGCTTCTATTCTATTACCATCAGTTCTATTATGTTGTGTCTTATTGGGATTTTAATATATGTGATATTATACACAAATTTTTTCTTAAAAATGAGATACTATAGTAGCCATTGATCATTCTCTGTTATTTGGTTCTGAATGCCATATAATTCTTTCATTCTTTGAATGGTTTTATACTATTTTGTTATGTTTGATATTATTGTATTTGAAACTATGCTCAACTATAGCAGAGAAAGAGATATAATGATAGTTATAGTTAATGTCCAATTGTCTTATTGTAAAATACTGTGTTGCTTATGTTGTTCTGTTCTGATATGCTTTGTTCTGCCCTCTTTTATTTTATTCTATTTAAAATAAAATTTAAAAAAAGAAAACAGAATAAGCACAAATAAACAATCAAATTTCACCAAGGCATGACTTTTTGGTTTTCCTGGCCAGTGCTAGCTATATGTATGCAATGATGGCCATTGGGTGCGTGGGTGCAGGGCTGAATGCTGCTTTTCTCAGCCCATGCTAACTACTGGTGTTGGAAAGATGCCTGGCATGTGCATGGGAACAGGCCTGGCCACTGCCTCCCAGACCTTAGCTAATTACCAGCAAGAAGTGTTCCCAATGGCATACACTGTTCCTTAAATGGTTGACTAATATTCCATTGTAATGATTTACTACGGCTTAGTTATTCATCATTTTATGAAAATTCAGGTTATTTTAATTTTTGGCAATTATGAAAAATAATTCTATAAATATTTATGTACAAGATTTTGTTTGCTCTTAGTTTATAGATTTTTTTAAATTTAAGATTAAAAAGACACAGAAAAAAACCAAAAGCAATACAGACAAACAAGAGACCAAATACAATAACAATAGAGGTTTAAAAAACCAGATGATAGGAATTTGACAATTGTTGGATTATTGCATATTGTTTCCTCCAAGGGAGTTGCTTAGTTTAACATATCTAGACATGTAAAATAGATCTAAACATGAATATTAACTCATGAGTATTCTTTTCCAGTAACTAATACAATTAGTAGTACAGTCATTTTAGCTATCATATACATATATATACACAAATTTATGTCTTTTTGCTTTTCTCTTCATTCTTTTTTCTTTCCCTCATCCCAATTACTTTTCCTCCTTGAGCAATTTCTCACCTTTACACAGTATTTATTATAGTTTTTGCAACATATATAATTTTTCACTTTCTTATACTAGTGAGACAATACAGTATTTATGTGAGTTTGATTTATTTCTTTTATGAGTATAGTCTCAAGTCATGTCAATATACTTATAATAGTCTCAATGCAATCTTTATAACTGAGTAGTATTCCATTGTATAAAAATGCCACATCTGGGGGGAGTTTCCAAAGATGGAGGACTGGTAGGTAGCAGGATAGAGATCCTCTCTAAGAGAGACAGCTCAAATTCCAGAATAGAACACCCTGGAGAGACCCAAACAGAGGGAGATGGACTCTCTCAACCCAAGAAGAAACTAAAGTGAAAAAAACTGCTCAAATATGAGGCCCTGGGGCTACCATTAGAGAAGCTAAGATTGGTGAGCATGGCGCTCTTGCCAAGCAACTGAATTCCTGCCCAAGACCGACCTGACCCACCAAACCGGGCCTATGAGACTGGCTTGAGTGGCCTGAGCATGAAGGTGAACAGCCCTGCACACAGTGTGACTGGAACCAGCCCTGCACACGAGCCAGCCAGAGGCACCATGAATTCCCCACAGCCATGCAGAGGTCAGAGGTTGGGAGCCCAGGAGTTCTCAGGGACCGGCATCAACATGTGGTGAGTGATGGGAATAAGACCCTCCCACGAGAAAGGGGAAACCAACTGGACAACATGTTGGATTTGGGCAGGACAGCCCTAACTCCATAAGGAAGTGGCTTCAGTTGGTTGCTCCCCTCACCAAGTGGATTGGTGGGATCTGTTTGGGCTGGGCCACGTCCCTGGCCAGGACCCAGTGGGTCACTACAAATTAATTCCCTGAGCACAGTGCACACCGATGCGGTAAAGGCCCACAAAGGTTAATGGCCCCAGAGGGGAGGAGCCAGCAAACACTGGTCTTGCTTGAACTTTAATCTCTGATAGTGGACTGAAGAGGGCAGAAGCTCCTAGCCTGCATGCTCCAGAAGAACCTTAACCAACAAGAAAAGGGGCTGGGAATTGCACTATAAACTTGTTTGGAAGGAACCAAAAACATGATGAGAGAGATAAATAAGAAAAAAAACCCAGTCCCCAACCCTGGGAGTATTGACCCAGAAGATGTAAAAACAAAAGAGATTGAGGGCAGCAAACATGCAACATCAAACACAGCATCAGCTGACATAAAGAGATATCTTCGGGACCTCATAAATGAGATCAAAACTGAAATATTAATTCAAATTAAACAAGAGATAAGTAAATTAATAAAAGAAAGGCTGGGCACCTCTCAAGAAGACACAGACAGAAGAATGGGGAACACAAAAGGAGAGAAATATTCGATGAGGAATATAAAGCAAACCTAGAATTCATGAAGCAGATTCAAAGAGGTTACCAGGAAACTAAAGACTCCATAGAAAATTGGCAAAACTGCTTGAAAGAAACCAAAGATAGACCATCAAAAATTGAACACAGGCTTGCAATGTCTGAAACTCTGGTTTCTCTTCAGATCGTATAAGAACAGAATATTAAAAGCCATCAGAGAAAAAAAACAGATCACCTATAAAGGAAAACCCATCAAAATCACAGCAGACTTCTTGACACAGACCATCAAGTCAAGAAGAGCTTGGAGTGAAGTAATTCAAGCCCTGAAAGAGAACAACCTCCAGCCCAGATTGATGTATCCTGAAAAATTCTCTCTAGAAATTCATGGAGAAACAAGATGCTTCCATGACAAAGAGGAACTGGGAGAATTTGTGACCACAAATCCAACCCTACAAAAATACTGAAGGACATTTTAAAGAGAAAAAAAAAAGAATACGAACATTTCAGGAACAGTGGCAGAGAGGCCTCAGTGAACGGGGCAAACAGTGGAGTGGAACAGAAAAATAGACAACCAATGGCAGAAAAACAGAATAGCAGAAATAAGGCAGAGAAGATTGGCTGTAATCTTTAGTATAGATGGCCTTGAAATATTAACAGAGAGAAACATAGGCAGAGTAGATCGGGAGATAGGGTCCATTGAGATGCTCTATATAGGGAGGCAGTGGGACCCAAAATGACCAGTGCACCCTATGGGAGTGAAAGGGGAGGAATTATCTTAAAAAGGAAGGCAGAAGATATTGTTAATTGGGTAACAAGATTTAAAATCTACATTATTCTCACCACTTTGCTTAGATGGATTACATGCTGTTCCAGTTTGTCTACTTACACTAGACTTGAGGACATGGTCAGCTATCCCAAAAATAAGAGGACATATTATGGTAATCATCCTTAATTTCCTATCAACTTAATCTGAAGCCCTGTATAACTTATACTGTCCTATTATGACTGATCTTATTTGAATCTGGTTTGTTAGATTGCTGTTTTGTATTGACTGATTTTATTTAAATCTGTTATGATTGATAGCATCAAGTCTAAGAGTATAGGCAACTACACTGAAGATGACAAGATTCACTAAGATACCACTCTGGTTTGATTATTACTTGCTTTTGAATTCTTATAATGTCTCCAATGCTTCATTTTTATTAATGGTGTTATACTCCACTGAGATACCATGGTAACCATTGTAGATCACTTTGTACTATGGTTTTATATAACTTTTTGCTTCATGCTTTTCTAGGAATTGTTTTGTTTTGTCTTGCTTTGCTTTGTTTTTCCCTCCAATACAGAAAGGATAGATATACACATAGAGACTCATGTAGCTGTAGAGCTTATAAACAGTTTATGAGAACCAACTATATAACACATGTTTTAATGAACAACTACTTTGAAGAAAAAGAGATACTACAGTACCCAGTGCTGATTCAGTAATGCCATGATGTGAAATCCAGCAATACTATCATTCTTTGTTCAAAGTGATTTTAGCTTGTTTTGTTTTGTTTAAGTTCAACACACATGAAGGTATCGACAGCTGTTTTGAAGAGAATGAGAGATACTATGACAGCCATTCTTGGCTTCCCTATTGTCAGGTCTTGAAGACCTGAAATGCCTTCCTCGTCCTGCTCAGATAAATTCCATACTATGTTGTTTCATGTGAATTCCCTGTATGTGACAATATGGACAACTATTTGGAAGAAAACAAGAGGCAATATGATAGAGAGTGAATACTTCTGATTGTCTAGCTGTGAAATGTATGTCTCTCACATTGCTTATGACCCAGTTTGTTCTGTTTTGTTGTGTTTAATTTTGATATAATTGCATGTATATTTGAGTGGGTAAGATGGATGACCATATTGCTGTTTTTGTCAGATCGTGGAGCAGAACTGCTAACAGTCTCACTGTTTGAATGTCTACTTTACATGTTTTAACTTTGTAATTTGAACAACTATTTCCAAGAAGTCACTACATAATTTGTCAAGTAATAATTTCTTAGTTTTGTTGTTGTTGTTGTTCTTCTTCTTCTCCTTTTGTCCTTGGAATTCTATAATGTTGCTACCTTTTATTCTGTTTTTTTCTCTTTAAATAAAATTTTTCTAAAATGCCGCATCTTTTTTATTCACTCCTTGCTTAATGGGCACTTGGGTAGTTTCTAAGATTTGGATATTATAAATTGTGCTCTTAAAAATATGGGTGCACATATATCACCATGGTATGATGTTTCAGTTCTTCTGGGAAAGTGCTCAGAAACAGGATAGCTGGGACAAATGGAATCTCTAATCCTAGATTTTTGAGGAATCTCCACACTGATTTCCACAGTGATTTCACCAGTCTACACTACTACCAATGGTGGAGAAGAGTTCCCTTTTCCTCACAGCCCCTTTGGTTTTTGTTTTTTGTTGATTTCTTGATCTTGGCCATTCTTTCTGGTGTGAGATGAAATCACAGTGCTGTTTTAACTTGAATTTCCCAAATAACTAATAATGATGAACTTTTTAATATATTTATTTCCCATTTTTATTTCTTCTGCTGAGAAGTATGTATTCATCTTAGATACCTATTTTTGGATTGGGTCCTTGAATTTGGGAGGTCTGATTTTTTAAAATTCTCTATAAGTTCTAGATAGAAGTCCTCAGTCTGAGGGACAGTTGGCCAAGATATTTTGCCAGTTCATGTTTTTTATTTTCACTGCATTGGAGATTTCCTTTAACATGCAAAAACTTTTTAATAAGATTAGATCTCAGATGCTGATTCTGAGAAATGTTTCCTATGCAGTTTATTTTTTTTCATTAATTCTCTATCTCCTCCTGTGTCATCAATATTTCTACCTGCTTTGTCTTCCAGTAGATTTAGTGTTTCTTTTTTAATATTTGGATCTTTGGAGAGAATGCAGAAGATGGCCCATTGATAAGTAGCAAGGTAAAGAGCCTCTCTGAGAGAAACAGCTCAGATGCTAGAATTTCTCACCATGGAGAAGACCAGAAGAAAGGAGAAGGATTATTATGACTCAGGAAGAAACTAAGGAAAAAGAAAAAGAAAAGAAAAACATGGATGGAAGGCTGGAGCCAGATGTGCTCTTACTGGAGCTGGTCCCATGCTGTGCTAGATGCCCTGGAATCCAACAATTCTCAGTCACTCTGGAAGTCAGGGGTTGGTGAGGCTGAGGACGTCAGCAGTAGGATGTGTTGCAATGGAGAATGGAGATAGCATAGAGATCAGCACTAGCTCGCAGTGAGTGCTCAGTGCTCTTGTGGGAGGGGGTGACAGTCTGGGTGACATATTAGAATTGGGCAGGACAGACCTGAACCCAGAACCATAGAAGCTTCAGTTGGCTGCTCCTGGCACAGAGCAGATTGGTGGGGATGGCTTGGACTGGGTCACACCCCTGGGTGGGACCCAATAGCCTGGGACAAAGTTGCCCTTGAAACTGTCCCAAGCCATTTCCATCCACACAGCACATACTGTTGTGAAGGCCCCTGGTGATTGACCAGCTTGAGGGGAGGAGCCAGTCTACACTGCCCCTGCTTGTAACTCAGTGATCAACAGCAAACTGAAGAGGGCAGCAATCCCTAATTAGCATGCCTCAGAGTAATCAAAACCAATTCAGAAAGGGCCTGGGACAGCCACTATACATTTGTATGGAAGAAACCAAAAACATGACAAGAGAAAGAAAAAAAAATCTGCAGCTGCCAACCCAGGGAATATGGGTTCAGGAGAGGTAAACACAGAAGAGATCAAGGGCAGCAAATATTCAATATCAGAAACAGCATCAGCTGACATAAATAAATATCTTCATAATATCATAGAAGAACTCAAAACAGGAATACTAATACAAGTAAAGCCATGTATAAGAAGATTAATAAAAGAAATGCTAAGCACCTCTCAAGAAGACACAGATGGAAGAATGAAGGAACATC
The DNA here is from genome assembly GCA_004027295.1 of Dolichotis patagonum. Classification (NCBI taxonomy): domain Eukaryota; kingdom Metazoa; phylum Chordata; class Mammalia; order Rodentia; family Caviidae; genus Dolichotis; species Dolichotis patagonum. The sequence goes on from PVJX010032717.1 coordinate 6,896, forward strand.
AAAAAAGGAGGGAAACTTTCAATGAAGAATATTTTTAAAAATCTAGAATACACAAAACAGATTCAAAGAGATTACCAGGAAATTAAAAATTCCATTGAAATCTGGCAAAATTGCTTGAAAGAAACTAAATATAGGCTATCAAAACTTGAAGACAGGTTTACAGTATGTGATCATGAAAGGAAAGATCTCTTAAAAATAACAAAGAATCAAGAAGTAGCAATACAAAGAATAGAAGATGACAAGAGGATCTATAACTTAAGAAGCAAAAATGTGAGTGAAGAATTAGAGATAAACACAAATGAAATACAAAGGTTATTCACAGAAATAACTAAGGAAACTTCCCAAACATAGGAAAAGGAAATGATATTCAGATACATGAGGCATACAGAACTACAGCCAGCTACAACCAAAACAGATCTACACCCCGACATATAATAATCAAGATACCAGAAATTCATCACAACTATAGAATATTAAAAGCTGTCAGAGAAAAGAAACAGATCACCTATAAAGGAAAACCCATCAAAATCATGACAGACTTCTCAACACAAACCATCAAATCAAGAAGAGCTTGGAGCAAAGTATTCCAAGCCCTGAAAGAAAATAACCTCCAACCCAGATTGATATTCCCTGCAAAACTATCTCTCAAAATTAATGGAGAAGCAAGGTGCTTCCATAACAAAGAGGAGCTGGGGGAGTTTGTGACCACCAATCCAACCCTACAAAAAATACTAAAGGACATTCTAGAGAGAGACAAAAAAAACCACCAGGGTTTCAGGAACAGTGGCAGAGAAGCCTCAATGAATGGGGCAGACAGTGGAATGAAGGGTGAAAGTAGATAACCAATGGCAGAGAAATAGCATAGCAGAGAAGAGGCATAGACGGTTGGCTATAATCTCTAACATAGATGACTTTGATACACTAACAAAAAGAAACACAGGCAGAGTAGATCAGGACACAGGGTCCACCAAGATGCTCTGCATAGGAAATATGATCAACCTGAAAGAGGGTTTATGGACTGAAAGTCAAAGATGAGAAAATAATGCTCTATGTGACAGGGAACCAGAGAGAAATAAGAGTAGCTCATCTAGCAGCTGCAGATAAGTTGGAAAGACATGACACTTTTGTGCAGGGAAAACTGCTACTCAGCTATAAGGAAGGAAAACCTTGAGGCTTTTGTAGGTAAAGGAATACAAGTTAAGATCAATCTCAGGGATAAAAAGGTTCAGAACCACTTAGGTAAATAGCAGGTTGCCCCCCTAATCTAAAAACTAAAGGAGTCAGTGGGGCCCAAAATGTACAGTGCACACTATGAAAGTGAAAGGGGAGGAACTGTCTAAAAAAGGAAGGCAGAGGATTTTATTAATAGTGTATCAGGGTTTAAAACCTACATAATTCTCTTTGCTCTGTTTAGTTTGATTATATTCTGTTCCAGTCTGTCTACTTGTACTAAATTTGAGGGCACAGACAGCTATTCCAAAAATAGCAGGATATACTATGGTAACCATCCTTAATTTCCTATTAACTACATGGGAAGCCCTGTATTACTTACACTGTCTTATTATGACTGACCTTATTTGAATTTGGTTTGTTAGATCGTTATTTTATCTTGACTGACTTTATTCAAATCTATTATGTTTGATAGTATCAAGTCTGAGAATATATGCCACTACTCTGAAGACAAAAAGATTCACTGGGATACTCACTCTGGTTTGACTAATACCTGCTTTTGAAGGCCTATAATGTCCCTAAAGTTTTTTTATTGATGTTGTTATGTATGTTATGTTCAATTTTACTGATGATATAAGCAATTCTATTTATGATAATACGAGACATCATAGTAACCATTGTGGTTCACCTTATACTGTGATTTTAATCTAGTACTATGTCCATCCTTTTGTTTTGAATGATCCTGTTGTGTTTTCTTTTTCATTTCATTTTACTCTTTTCAAAATTAAAAAAAAATATTTAGATCTTTGATCTGCTGTGACTTTAGTGCATGGTGATACACATGAATCTAGTTTTAGTTTTTGGCATATGAAGAGCCAATTTTTACAGCACCACTTATTAAAGAGTATTTCTTGCAGTGGACAGGTTGGGCACCTTTATCAAAGATAAGGTGGCCAAGTGTGTTTATAGGTGATGTTGTATCTTGTAATCTGTTCCATTGATCTTTAGGTCTGTTTTTATTTCAGTACCATGCTGATTTTTTCACTATGGCTTTGTAGTATAATTTCAAGTCAGGTATTGTGATGCCTCCTGCCTTTCCTTTGTTGTCCAGAATTGCCTTTGCTATTGTAGGTCTCTTCTGGGTCCAGATGAATTTTAGGAATTATTTATCTAGATCTGTGAGATATGCAAATGGTATTTTGATTGGAATTTCATTAAATCTGTATAACAGTTTGGAAGAATGGACATTTTCACAATGTCTGCTCTTCCTTTCCATGAACTTTTCATGATCTTTCCATTTTCTGAAATCTTCTTTGATTTCCTTTTTCAGTGTAATGTAGTTTTCACTGTATAGATTTTTTACTTCCTTTGTTAGATTTATTCCTAAGTATTTCATTTTTTTGGATGCTATGGTGAAGAGTGTGGTTTCCTTTATTTCCCTCTTAGTTTTTTGGTTGTGTGCAGGAATGCTAGTAATTTTTGAATGTTGACATTGTATCAGCTATTTTGTTAAATTTGGGTATTATGTCTCAGAGACTTTCAATGGAGTTTTGGGGGTCTTCTCTGTAGAGTATCCTATCATCTGAAAATACCATAATTTAATATCTTCCTATCCTATTCTCACTTCTTTTATTTCTCTTTCTTGTCTAATTTCTCTGGCTAATATTTCCAGAATGATATTGAATAGGAATGCTGATAGTGGACATCCTTGTCTTGTTCCTGATTTTAGATCAAAAGTTTTCATTTTCTGTCCATTTAGTAATATGTTGACAGTTGGTTTATCATATATGGTTTCTATAAGACTGCTTTTTATAATGAATGAGTGTTGGATTTTGTTGAAATTTTTTTCTGCAGCTATTTATGTGACCATGTGGTTCTTGACCTTGGCTTTGTTGATATGGTGTATTACATTTATTGATTTGAGTATATTGAACCATCCCTGCATTCTTGGAATGAAATCCACTTGATCATGGTGCATAATTTACCTGATGATTTGTTGCATTCTACTTGCCAGTATTATAGTGAGGACTTTTCCATCTATTTTCATTAGAGAAATTGGCTTGTAATTTTGTTTTTTGCTTGGGTCTTTCTCTGGTTTGGGTATTAGGACAATACTGACTAACAGGAATGAATTAGGGAAAGTTGCTTCCCTTTCAATTTCATTGAAGAGTTTGAGGAGTGTTGGGATTAAGTGTTCCCTAAATTTCTTGTAGAATTCAGTAGTGAATGCATCAGGACTTGGGGGGTTTTTTTGCTGGTAAGGTTCTAATTACATTTTCAGTTTCATTAACTGCAATTGGGTTATTCAGCAGTTTTACATCTTCTTGATTCATCTTTAGTAATTCATATGTTTCTAGGAATTTGTCCATTTCTTCTGTGTTATCAAACCTATGAGAGTAAGGTTTTCCAAATAGGTATTGATGATCTTCTGTATATCTGCAGGGTCTGTAGTGATTTCACCTTTTTCATCTCTTATTGCATGGATTTGAGCTTTTTCTTTCCTCTTTTTTATTAGGTTGGCTAGGAGTTTATCAATTTTTTAAATTCTTTAAAAGAACTAGCTCTTCAATTCATTAATTCCTTGTATTGCTTTCTTAGTTTCAATTGCATTAATTTCTTCTCTGATCTTTATAATTTGCTGCCTTGTTTTGGGTTGGGGCTTGACTTGCTCTTCTTTTTCTAGAAGTTTGGGGTATAGCATTAAGTGGTTTATGTGTGTTCTTTCCATTTTCCTAATGTTGGAAGTTTGCTGCTATAATTTTCAATCTGAGAATTTCTTTCACTGTGTCCCATTATTGTGATAATTTTTATTTGCATTTTTGTTTCATTGTACATATTGTTTAATTTCTTCTGTGAACCACTGATTGTGAAGGAGAGTATTATTTAATTTCCATTTGTTTATGGGATTCTTTGGGGGTTTGTCATTAATTTCCAATTTTATTGCCTATAGTTAGTAATATGCATGAAATTATTTCTATTTCTTTGCATTTACTTAAGCATGTTCTGTGAGTTAGCATATGATCTATTTTAGAGAATGACTCATGTGCAGCACTGAAGCATGTAGATTTTGATTCTGATGTTGTTGAATGGAACTCTGTATATCCATTTTTCACAAGTTTGATTTAGTTGTTATTTCTTTGCTGATTTTTTGTTTGATTGATGTCTTCTTGTGGCAATGGGTTGTTAAGTTCCCCTGTTATAACTGTTATTGTTTATTTGGTTTTTCATGTTTATTAAAATTTGTCTTACATAGTGAGGTGTTCCCATATGTGGTGCTTATATATTTATGATTGTAACCTCTTCCTCTTGAAGTTTTCCCCTAACAAGTATTTAGTGATTTTCTTTATCTATTTTGATCATTCTTGGTTTGAAGTTCACATTGTCTGCAAACAGAATAGCTATGTCTGCTTTTTTCTAGGTTCCTATTGCTTGGAGTATTGTTTTCATCTTTTGACTTTTAGTTTATGAATTTCCTTTTAAGCTAAATGTCTCTCTTGTACACAGAATATTGTTGGATTTTTATTTCTTACTCCACTTTACCAGTCTGTTTCTTATCACTGGTCATTTATGTTGATGGATATAACTGACGAGTACTGACTTATCACTGTCATGTTACCTTCTGTTGTTGGTTTTCTACTTCTGTTGCATGATTCTGCCATGATTCTGATAGGCTTTCCCTCATGGGTGATCTGTTTCTTTTCTCTGACAGCTTTTAGTATTCTGTTCATTTGCTGAATTTCTGATATCCTAATTATTACATCTGGGTGAAAATTTATTTTGGTTATGGTTAATTGGGGTTCTGTATGCCTCATTTATTTGTATATCAGACTCTCTTCCCATATTTGGAAAGTTTTCTGTTATTACTTCTGCAAATAGTCTTCACAGGTCATTTGTGTTGACCCCTGCTTTTTCACTGACACTTATCAACCTTGTATTATTTCTATTTGCATTATCTTGCAGCCATTGAATTGTTGTTTCATGGGTCCTTATTTTTAAAAGATTTTTTTTCAGAGTCCTAGTCTTCCATCCTGTTTTTAAGGTCTGAGAGCTATTTTCAGCTTAATTCAAGTGGTTTTGCCAGCTTTTAATGGAATTTTTAATTTCTTGAATATTATTTTGAATATGTTTCATACACTCTAATTCTGGCTTATATTATTTATTCAAAGTTTAAATCATTTTGTTATGTTACTGTATTTTTAACCTAAATATTCTTTATATACACACAGCATTTCTTTCCTAATTTTTTTTCATTTCATTTTTTACCTGAGAGATTATTTCTGATCTGATTTCCTCTATAACTCCATGGAGTTATTTCTTTACTTCATTGCTATCATTTCAGAAAGTTCAGTTGTGCAATTTCCAGTGTCTTCCATTTGAGTATCTCTTGGGTTTGTTCTCAGTAGGCTGGAGGACTGAGACTGCCTCTTGTTATTTAATTTTGTCATTTTCCTCTGGGACCTGTGGGGCTGGTCAGGCACCTTCGGATGGATTGCACTGGAATTCTGCACTGGGCAGAGTTCCAATCTTCCAGTATCCCCATGGCTAGTCAGGGGCATACCCCCTATCTGTGGTGCTAGATCCTTGTGCTCTGTGGCCTGTGAGGTTGGCCAGGTGTTTCTCTGATGTACTGCTTTGGGTTGCTCTGGGATGCTGGACTGGGTAGAGGTTGAATCCTTTTGCTTCTAGCAAGAAAACACTCAAGGAGTGTGTTGGTGGGGACTGGAACCTGATTGAGTGGAATTGAGACCCCCTGGCACCCAAGTGGCTAAGAGGGATGTACCCCCAGTGAGTCACCAGGACCTAACACTTGGCTGGGTGGAGTTCAGAACCTGCAGGACCCAGGCATCTAGGCAGAGCATGACCCCAAATGTGGCACCATCTGAACCTTGCCTCTGGCTGAGAGGAGTTCAGAGCCTCTTGAGCACGCAGCTAGCCAGAGCACTTTCCCAGCATACAGTGCCAGGACCTTGCTCCTGGCTGAGCAAAGTTCAAAGCCTCTGGGACCCACTGTGTGGCTATGAACTATGATACTGGAACTATGATACTGGAGACTGGTGCTCTGATGGGCAGAGCTCAAATTCTCTAAGGCTCACCATCACTCTCTGATGGGCAGCTCTAGGGCCCTGGGCTGGGCTAGGCTTAGTACCTCTGTGACCAGTGAGGTTGGCTGGGCATTCCTCTGATGGACTGGATAGGACAGTGGACTGGCCAGGGTTGGGATCTTCTGTGCAGCTAGCAAAGATGCACCCCTGGAGTGTGGTGCCAGGGCCGTATGCCTGAGTGGGTGGAGTTCAGAACTTCCAGGACCCAGATAGCTAGACAGAGCATGGTCTGAGTGTGGCACTCTCTTGACTTTGCCTCTGGCTTGGAAGAGTTTAGAGCCTCTGGAGTGAGCAGCTAGCCAGAACACATCCCTGGCTTACAGTGCCAGGGCCTTGCTCCTGGCTGGGTGGAGTTTGGAACCTTCAAGACCCTCCACGTTGCTAGCTGGGTTGAACTGCTGAACTATGGAGCTATATATTTGCCTTTTAAATCATGTAGTAAGCAAAAGTAGTTACACATGAAAATTCAGTAATAATTTCCATTATTTAGTTTATATTTACCTGCATAATTTCTTTTATTACAGAATTTTATTACTTAACTACACTTCTAAATCTGATCCACTGTCCTGTTATTTTAGCCTGAAAAATTATTTTTATCTTCAGTTCTTGGTTAACAGAGTTTTTATTTCAGCATTTCAATTATATCATGCCACTCCTATTTTGTCCAAACATTTTAAATGTAAACGTGTTTGTTAAACTTATTGATGCCCCATGTACATGGTGAATCTTTTCTCTCAATCCATTTTTAATATTTTCTTTGAATCTATCGATATGATTGTAATAGGTTTTCGTGTCTGAGATTCTGTCTTGTTCTAGAAAAAATTAGTATAATCGACAACTCAAAAAGCAACAAATACTGACAAAGTTGTAGGGAAAAGGAAAAACTTTTACATTGTTATTGAAATGTAAACTAGTATTATCATTATGGATATTAGAAAACTAAAAATACAAATTCTATTTGACCTAGCTATACTTTTTCTTGTTATTTTCCCAGAATAATTAAAGGCATCATATTACAGTTATATATGTCCATATTTATACCAGCACAATTCATAATAGTAAACTTTAGAATTAACCTACATGCCAATGAACAGATGGATGAGCAAAGAAAATATGCTATATATACACAATGAGTTCATATTCACCTATAAGCAAGAATAACTTTGAGTCACTTGGGAAATGGATCACCTTTAAACTATAATATTAGTGAAACAAATCAATACAGAAGACTAAATGTTACATGATTTCTCTTGTATGAAAATCCCAAAACACACATAATTTAGAGTGCAAAATAAAGGATATATGATAGAAAATCAGTGACTAGATTATAAGAGAAAGGAAAGAGGATCTAGAAACGGGGTATAGTGGAAGGGAGAAGGTAAGGAAAAGTAAAAATAAGTTGTGAAAGGAAAGATCTAGAAATGGGGTATGGTGGAAGGGAGAAGGGAAAGAAAAGTAAAAATAATCAAGTTATAGATAGATAGATAGATAGATAGATAGATAGATAGATTTTTCCAATATTGATTCATTTATTATGTATCATTAACAGGTACTAACAAATATTTTTGAAAAATTAAATGTATATTGGTGTGAATCATTTTAGTTTGTATGATTTGGAATTTATTGAAATTCTTGGTTATGTAGAGTGACATCATTCATCAAGTTTAGTAGGTATACACTATTATTTACTCAAATAATATTTATGATTCTTTCCCTCTGTACTCCTCTAGGATTCTCATGTTTTGTATGTTGCTGTACTTGATGATATTCCACAGGTTTTTAACACTGTTCACTTGTCTTTCTTCTTTGTAATCCTCTCAATTTGCTTTTGTAGCTCAATTTACCTTTTCTACATTTATTTGACTTTTGGATAATATTGTTGCTATCAGTCTAGGCATGGGTCTAGCTTTACTTTTCACCATATGAAAAGCCAGTTTTTCCAGCACCACTTACTAAAGGGGCTTTCTTGCAGTGAACATGTTTGGCCCCTTTGTCAAAGATGAGGTGGCTGAGTGTGCTTGTAGTTGTAGCTATATGTTCAGGTCTGGTTTTTATTCCAACACCATGCTGGTTTTATCACAGCAACTTTGCAATATAACTTCAAGTCAGGGATTGTGATGCCTCCTGCCTTACCTTTGCTACCCAGAACTGCCTTTGCTATTCTAGGTCCCTTCTAGTTCTAGATGAATTTTAAGAATTATTTTTCTACATTTATGAGGTATGCAAATGGTATTTTGATTGGACTTGCATTAAATCTGTATACCAATTTTGAGAGAATGGCCATTTCCCCAATGTTTGTTCTTCCTTTCCAAGAAAAAGGAATATCTTTCCATTTTCTGAGATCCTCTTCTATTTGTTTTTTCATAATATTGTAGTTTTCACTGAACATATCTTTTACTTCCTTTGTTTTATTGATTACTAAGTGTTCCAATTTTTTGGATGCTATTGTGAAGGATGTGACTTATTTCCCTCTCAGTGAGTTTGTTGTTTGTGTAAAGGAATGCTATTGATTGTTAAGTGTTGACTTTGTAACCAGCCTCATTATTGAATTTGGTTATTATACTATGAAGTCTCTCAATGGTGTTTTGTGGGTCTTCTATGTAGAGTGTCATGTCATCTGCAAATAATGATAATTTAAATTCTTTTTTTCCTATATTGACCTTTTGTTTTCCTCTCTTGTCTCATTTCTTTGGCTAGTATTTCTGGCACTATATTGAGTAGGAGTGGTGATAATGGACATCCTTGCCTTGTTCCTGACTTTAAAGTCAAAGCTTTCCATTTTAGACTATTTAATATGATGCTGGCTATTAGTTTGTCACACATGGCTTTTATCAGATTGAGGTAAAGACAATCTATTCCAATTTTCTGTAGAGTTCATATCATGAATGAATGTTGGACTTTACCAATAACTTTATCATCTATTGAAATGATCATGTGATTCCTATCTTTGGTTCTATTGATATGGTTTATTACATTTATTGATTTGCACATGTTGAACCAGGCCTGCATTCCAGGGATGAATCCCACTTGGTTGTGTGGTATGATCTTCTTGATGATTTTCTGCATTGCATTTGTCACTATTTTATTGAGGATTTTTGCATCTATGTTCATTTGGAAGATTGGCCTGTAGTTCTCATTTTTGGTTAGGTCTTTCTCTGGTTTTGGTATTAGGGAAATAGTTGCTACCAAGAATGAGTTAGGGAGAATTGCATCCCTTTCAATTGCATTGAAGAGTTTGAGGACTGTTGACGTTAAGTCTTCCCTAACTTTCTTGTAGAATTCAGCAGGGAAGCCATCAGGGCTAGGCTTTTTCTTCACTGGTAAGGTTTTCACTATATTTTCAATTTAATTAATTAAAATTGTGTTATTCAACACTTTTACATATTCTTGATTCAGCTTTGGTAATTCATATGTTTCTAGGAAACTGTCTATGTCTTCTGTGTTATTGAACCTATGAAAGTAAATGTTTTTTAAGTAGCTATTTATGGTCTTCTGTATTTCCACATGGTCTGTAGTGATTTCACCCTTTTCACTCCTTGTTACTTGAATCTGAGTTTATTTTTTCCTTTTTAAAATAAGATTGGCCAGGGGCTTTACAATTTTATTTATTTTTTCACAGAATCAACTCTTTGATTTGTTATTTCTTTCTATTGTTTTCTTAGTCTCTATTGCATTATTACCTGCTCTGTCCTTTAAAATTTCCTACCTTCTTTTGTGTCTGGGCTTGACTTCCTCTTCTTTTTCTAGATGTTTGAGTTATAGCATCAGGTTGTTTGTTTGTGTTCATTCTGTTTTCCTAATGTGAGAATTCACAATAAATTTCCCTCTGAGGACTGTTTTCATTGCATCCCACAGGTTCCAGTAAGTTGTATTTGTATTTTTATTTGCTTGTAGATATTGTTTAATTTCTTATTTAAATTCCTCTCTGACCCATTTGCTGCTCAGGAGTGTATTATTCAATTTCTGTGTCTATGGAGATTTTGAAGTTTCTTTTGTCATTAATTTCCAGTTTCATGGCACTATGACAAGGTAATATGCATGGGGTAATTTCCATTCTTTTGCATTTTCTTAAGTATGTTGTGTTAGCTAGTATATGGTCTATTTTAGAGAATGATTTATGTGAAGCAGAGAAGAATGTATATTCAGATGTTGCTGAGTGGCACACTCTGTACATGTCTACTAACTTCATTTGTTCACACATTTGATTTAGTTCTGTTATTTCTTTGCTGATTTTTTGTCTAGTTGATCTGTCTCTGTGTCTATGTGGTGTTAAGGTCTCCCATTATAAGTGTGTTATTGCTTATTTCATTTTTCACTTCTGTTAATAATTGTTTTATATAGTTGGGTGCCCCCATATTTAGTGCATACATATTTAAAATTGTTATCTCTTCCCCTTGAAGTTTTTGCCTAACTAGTGTATAGTGACATTCTTTATTTCTTTTGATCATTCTTTGTTTGATGTTCATATTGTCTGCAAACACAGTAGCTACCCACCCCTACTTTTTTAGGAGGGCTTCCTGTTGCATTAAGTAGTGTTTTCCATCCTTCACTTTCATTTTATGCATTTCCTTTTGGGTTAGATGGGTTTCTTGCATACAGCATGTGGTTGGATGTGTTTCTTGATCCATCCTGCCAGTCCCTTTTTTTAAAATTTGTGAATTGAGGCCATTTACACTTGTGGTTATTAGTGATATATACTGGCTTATTTTTGTCATGTTATCTTTCTGCTCTTGGCTCTTTACTTTTCCTTCTATTTAATTATTTGCCTCATTTCATGGTTTTTTTTTTACTGTTGTTGAAGTCATAGTTATTTTTCTATCTTGAATATCTTTCATTATGCTTTGCAGGATTGACTTAGTGATCATGAATTTCTTCAGTGGTCATAGAAGTATCTTATTTCTCCATCAATTTTGAAGGACAGTTTTGAAGGTTGCATCAATCTGGGTTGGAAGTTGTTTTCTTTTAGGATTTGAAATAGTTCACTCTGTTCTTTTCTTAATTGTTTGTGTTGAGAAGTCTGCTGTGATTCTGATGGACTTTCCTTTATAAGTGATCTGTCTCTTCTATCAGCTTTTAATATTCTTTTCTTATGTAGAATTTCTGGTATGTTGATTATTATATGTCTGGGTGTAGAATTATTTTTGTATGGCTAATTGGATTTGAATATTCTTCACTTATTTATAGGTCAGTTTCCATTCCCATGTTTGGGAAATTTTCAGCTATTACTTCTGTAAACAGCCTTATATCATTTGTGTTGTTGCCCTTTTTTATACCTATCAGTATTATATTGTTTTTCATTGCATCATCTTGCAACTGTTGAATTGTTATTTCTTGATTCCTTGCAATTTTTATAAGGTATTTCCTTTCATGTTCACTAGTTGTAATCTTGTCTTCAATGTCTGAAAATCTATCTTCACTTTCATTAAGGAGGTTTTGCCAGATTTTGATGGAATTTTTTATTTCCTGTATATCTTTTTGAATCTGCTTCATATATTCTGTTTGTTTCTTATATTGTTCATTTATGGTTTCCATCTTTTTGCAGTGAGCTTCAGGTTTTTTAACTATTTCTTCTTTAGGTGTGTTCAGCATTTTTAAAATTATGTTTATCATTGCAGCTTCATGGAGTTGTTTGTTTAATTCAGTTGTTATCATTTCAGATATTTTAGGTACATGGTTTACATTTTCTTCTATGTCCATGTCTCCAAGGCTTGTTTGGGATGGGCTGGAGGTTTGAGATTACATTTTGCTCTTTTGTTTTGTCATTTTCCTGTATTGCCTCAAAGAAGCTGAATTCAAGTTCTCAGTTGCTTACTGGGTTGAGGATATCTGTCTGTACTTCAGAGCATTTCCCCAGTTGAGTGCAGGTTGTTAGTCAGGGCTTACTATGTCTCTAGTGGCATTTCAAGTTTCCTCCAATGGGGGTATTACTCTGGGCAGGCCTTCAGCACACCTGAAATGGTATTGTCAAGCTTCTCTGCTGCTTGAGGTTTCTGGACAGAACTCTACCAGTTTCTGAATGGTGTACCAAGGCTGAACAGCTGGATGGACTATGTTATGCAGGCCTTCAGCTCATTCCACATGGCATACCAAAGCCCCACAGCTGCTTAGGGTCACTGGACTGGCCCTTACCAGGTTCCAAGCAAGGTGACAAGGATGCATGAATGAATGGGATTCACTGCGTGGGCCTTCAGATCACACAACTGAGCTCAGGTGATTCCCTAGCCACTTAGGGTCACTGGCCAGGGCCCAACCAGGCCCCAAGAGACCTACCCAAAGTCAGATTTCTAGCTGTGTCTTCTATGGCTATCGCTCACCAAATTTCTATGGTAGGGTAACACTCCAGCCGTGGAGTAAAACTGTCCTCTGGGGCATTGACCTTGCCCCCAAGCAGGTCAAATGTTTGGTAATCATTGCTGCTGCCCAGTACTGAAGAAAGCCAAGGTATACAACCAGTTAGAAGTTGGCAGTTTGATGCCATTAGTGGCATAAGCAGACAGGATCTTCCAGTGGTATGGAGGGCAGGTGGGCTCCTTAGGTTTCTAGAATTGTAAAATATATGAGTTTTGAGATCCAAGAAGCATAAGTAATGTAAGAATAATACATAAAATGAAACTCACACATAGAAAAAATTTGGTAAAATGACAAGTCAACAAACATAGTCCAAAAAAGTGCACCATAAATGTAGCCACACAGAAAAGCTAGATTATCTGTAGTGGGCCAGCAAATGGTCTGTTTAGTTTTGAACATTAACATTATGAGTAGGAGGCAATAAAATAGTAAAATAATATTTTTAAACATGGCATGGTATTGGCATGAAAATAGTCATGTGGCTTAATGGGTCAGAATAGAGGATGCAGATATGTTCCTAGACATATTCAGTTATTTGATCTTTTACAAGAGGGCCAAAAACATTTCTGGAGGAAATATAGTCTCTTTACTAAATGGTGCTGTTCAGAATGACTATTAGGCCACCTAGCAACCCTGAGTGGGTGAGGAATTGCCTGAGCTCAGTGGCATGAGCCAAAGACCTGCACTCCATCCAGCTGTACAACCTTGGCACCTCACTCAGAAACTG